>JAODAL010015630.1:0-83208 GCA_025379985.1 Phyllomedusa bahiana | reverse complement strand
CCTTTAAATTTCCAGGGTCACCCCACCACCTCTGCTAGAAGAGCTCGGGCCTTTTTTCCCCCACTGGGTACCCTGGCAGATCCTCAAACCCCTAAACCTGACCGTCAGTCGGAGTATCTAGCCCGGTCCAGAAATAAGGATCACAACCCGGACCTCCGGGACGAGCACCCAAGAAGGGATTCCCTAGCAGGCCTAAATATTAGCCCTCTAATGGACACAATGGAGGACACTGCCCCAATTGCGAGTCCCTCTGTTCGGGATGCTCTGTGGCCACTGGATTTGGACGTGGGGGGGGGGGGACTTGGACGAGGCTTGGTGCGGTTGCGGGCTCTGGCGGGGGGGATGCTGGCTCCCACTCTACGCCGGTGTTCCCTGATCGCGGTGGACCCCCGGCTGTGTTCCCCAGTGCCCTCCCAGGGGGAGGGGGGGGGGTTTCCTGGACCTCAAGTCCAAACTCCTCCACATGGGACAGAAGTCCCCCATGCGATACAAAAGTCTGTCGCCCGGGAGCCCTCGCGTCCCAGAGACCATCTGAAATTTCCAACACCCTGCAGCTTGCCATATACCACCTGAAACAGCTGTGCTCATGCTGGAAGCACATCCAGAACTAAAGGAACTTCTCTCTCTTTTGCCATCTAAGCAAGATATGCATCTTATGGCTCGAGAGCTGCAACAAGCGTGGCGACAGGATTTGTGCCTGGTTCAGTCAAGTGTGGCGGACCTCCAGGCCAGGGTTCACCAGCTTAAGAAGGCTCAGGAATCCACGTCAACTCTCGTGTCCTCTCTACAGACTTCTTTAACGGAACAAGCCTCGCAGCATCTCCATCTCACTGCCCAATTGGACGATTAGGAAAATCGCAATCGATGGAATAACATCATGCTCAGAGGTCTGCAGGAAACGGTTAAACAGGGGGAGCTCTCTTCCATCTTGATGACAATAGTTAACCAAATCCTGGGCAAGCCTGAGGACTTCTTCATTGAGTTTGATAGGGCTCATCGGGCGCTGAGGCTGTAAAGTGCTGATCCTTCCCGATCCCGGGACGTTCTATGCAGAGTCCACCACTTCACCGTCAAAGAAGAGATAATGTGTAAAGTCCGCCTTTTGCCCAGAGTGGAGTATGAAGGCACCAGACTACACTTAGTCCCAGATCTATCGAGGCGCACCCTTTGAATGAGAGCGGTGCTCAAGCCCCTCCTATCCGCTGTTCAAGTTAGGTTGGACTATATGGACTATGGACTCTGGCTATGTTTTTACATCCTTGCCCTCATTTCCTGGCTCCTCCAGATGTTAAGTTAGAAAATCATGCTTTTCTGTCTCAGTGATTCCTGGAAGGGGGGGGATCACCTCCCCTACGGCACCGCCATGTCCTTCATCCTCCTCTCTTCCTGCCTTTGGTCCTCCTCCCCTACCCTTTCCATGGCATTGGATGTGGATGGCTTTGGTGGGGTGCCTCCCCTCTAATCTCTCTATTTTCCCATTTTTTCAAGCTTCTCCGGAGGTCGGCTAGTCACGGATTTCTGTGGTACAGCGACCTCTTCCTTCCTTTTCCCTTCTTTAGAGACAATATTTTTTTTTCTCTTGCTCGTCTTGCCTCCCTGTCCTCTTAATGGGAGAACCCCTGTGTAGCCTTGGCCCTTGGGGGTACCCAAATGGCCTCAGCAGTTAGTTACCTGCCTGTCTTAGGTATTGGGCCCTTGTTCAATGTTGTTCTTTGTTTGTTACATATTTGCATTCAGTTTCTCGGCTTATCTTGTGTGGAATCATCCTCTCTGATATTCGGGGGTATCGCTCTTTCTCGCCCTACTCGACCACCTTATGGAAAATGTACATATAACGTCCCTTAATGTTAAGGGCTTCAATTCCCCCGAAAAAAAATCCCAGGGTCTCTTCCACCTCCACAAACAAAGATCTCGGATTGTCTTTCTTCAAGAGACTCATCTCCTCTCCTCCCACATGCAACATTATTGGTACTTCCCTGCCTGTTGCCATAACAGCAGCTCCTCCTCCAGGGTCAAGGGAGTGGCCGTTTTCTTCCACAAATCTCTCCCTGTTACGATTGTCGACACCTTCAGAGACTAAGAAGCCAGGGTACTATTTGAAAAACATCTACGCCCCTAAAACGGGTCAATTATCCTTCTTGGTAACATCACAGAAAAGTACAACAATACCTACTCAAGTATTGGAGATTAAAAAAAAAAAATCACTGAAGTCTAACACCAAACTTTAATTCTAAAATTTACCTTTTATTACTTGCCAATAAAATAATCACACTATACACTGTTTGCAAATAATATTGTTTGCAAATAATATTTTCTCTTATTTTCCAAAATTACCTATATGAATTACAGTCATTGTAATTTTCCAAATCTTCAACTATTAGAGTATAATAAAAGGTTTTTGAAAAAAATTGCCTATGATAACAGTATATTTTATGGAAAAAAAAAACAAAATGCACTCAAAATGAATGTTGTAAATTATTATGCACAGCAGAGTTTTCAACCTTTTCATTTTTATAACGAACCAAAAAATGGTCATTTGTGAAATTATAAGCATTAGCAGGTTATTACAAACTGAAATAAAACCCGTTTTCAAGTCAAAACTTTATTCGAGGTGTGTTACATTTTGCACATAGGACCCCTTGTTCGAAATGAGTTCTGAACTCTCTCGCCATTGAATTTGTCGGGTTTTGGATGGTTTCTGCTTTAATTGTTTACATGAGGAAAAAATACCCAGAGCTGTTGTTAGATGTGAACTGCCTCCCCCATCATAGACACCCTTTTGAGGGATGCTCCAGAGGTTCTCAATGGGGTTGAGGTCAGGGGAGCATGGGGGGCCACACCATAAGTTTGTCCCTTTTTGCCCATAGCAGCAGAGATGCAGATGTGTTATTTGCGCATGATGTGCATTCATGCATGAAAATAATCTTGCGCGGAATGCACGGTTCTTCTTCTTGAACCATGGCAGGAAGTGCTGTTTGAGAAACTCCCCCATACATTTTGGAGTTTCATCTTTACACCTTCAGGGATCCTAAAGGGGTCGACAATATCTCTCCCCATGATTCCAGCCCAAAATATTACTCCACCTCCTTGTTGGCGCCGTAACCGTGTTTGCATTGGGTGTCCATCAACCAGCCATCCTCCACTCCATGCATCTGGACCATCGAGCGTTGCACGGCACTCATCGGTGAACAAAATCGTTTTGAAGTCAGTCTTCATGTATTGTTTGCATCTAACACAAATATCAGTGGCACACTAAAGACTTAAGTAAAACCTCAAGGTATTTTAGGAATTTTTGGAATGCATTACGCAAAAGGGAAAAATATGAAAAACGGGCTCTTAGTTTACAGTATTTGATCAAAGATTGCACCTATGCTTGCGTTTTTCAAAGTATATTTTAGATGTGCACAGCCTTATTACGTTTTGTTTTCATGTATTGTTTGGTCACTGGAGCTGTTTCTGCTTGTGAGCAGTGGATAGAAGAGGTCGAAGGATTGTTTACACACAGCTGCAAACCACTGAAGGACCCTGCATCTTGTTGTTTGGGGGACGTTGGAGGCACCAGCAGCTTCAAAAACTTGTCTGCTGCTATGACAAGGCATTTTTGCAGCTGCTCTTTTACATGACGTAATTGCCTATTGGAAAGAGTCCCTCAATTTTTCCCTTATCAGCACGCACACGTGTGTGCTGTGAATCAGCTACATACTTCTTAATTGTGCAATGATCACGATGAAGTGTCTTTGCAATGTTGATTGTAGTCATGCCTTGTTGCTTCTCAGCAGCCGACACATCCTTTTTCTTTCCCATTTTAACTGAAAATGTAGGGTGCTTAATAATGTGGGACAGCCTTCTTCAGTAGTCTTGTCTTTAATTGGACACACATGCCAACTAATTAGCACAGGTGTTTGCAAATGCTTTCAGTGATATTTAAAAAGCCTGACAACACTCACCATCAATGAATTTAACTGACAAACCAAACAATCTTACTTATCACTGCTAAACCCCTTTTTGCATAATAATTTGGAACACAGTGTAAAAACCAAACTTCAAGTGGCAAACATTACTGCCTGGAGTTATAATTATTTACATTATTGGATCTTCCAAAATCCCCTGATGAACCCTGTTATCAACTGGGGGAAAAGTGTCGGGACCAAGGGATGACAAGAAGAGTGCTGAAGGCAATAAGGTTGCATCTAAAAGAGACAGGATTGTCTCTTTTCTTGCCAGAACGTCTCTCCTTATTAATTATACCTTAAATCCACTTGTGTATATGTTGATCCTACACTTATACAGTTATTTGGACATCAGCTATTAGATTTTGTAACTCCTTATGGTGATTATACTATTTAGTGTGTTGGTTGCACATAAATCTATCCTTCTAGAGACAGCGTATATCTTTTTGTTTGAGTAATAGAAGGTCTGATTAGCAGGTCAGGAAAGAGACAGGTGACTCTTAGGGCGAGCCTCCAAAGGTGGGGCCGTCCTTTTCAGGACGACTACCCGGCTTGTCCTGGTTAGTGTAGGGTCACATATAGGGTTTGATTTTACATTATTTTAACAGGGTTTTTAAGTGTGATTATTTTTTATTGGGGCAATAATAAAAGGTCATTTTAGAAATAGAGTTTGGTGTTAGACTTCAGTGATTTTTTTCAATTGTCCTTATTGGCAAAGACCCTGAAGATTGCCCCTTTTTGCCCGGGAAAATATGTTTGGTGGGATTTTAAAAATTTACCTTGAATCCCTTTTTAAATACCTCAAATAAGCATTCGTTTGTAGCCTAAATTTTTTAAAAATAAAAAAAAAATGCTCCAAAAATTGCGCTTGTGCATAGGGGGGCTGCTGCTCCAAAGACAGAGACTAAACTTCTTTTCTTTCCGCAAAATTTCCTACCCCCCGTTAGACAAATTTTCCCCTCAACTTCACTCCTTTAAATTAAATTTTGGTCTCTGCTTCTATAGGTAGTGCCATCCATTCAGATCAAATCCCATCCAAATTTTGAAATTTGGGCCCCCCCAACCCAGGCGACCTGCATTGCTTGGGAAACTAAATGAGTGCTTTATCTGATTCCCATGCTGGGGGACTGCAGTGCACAGTGGCCTGTTTCCGACGTCCAAACCCACCTCCTTATCCTCGACCCGGTGGGGGGCCTTGAGTGCACTTCAGGGAGTCCCTTTAAACTTGGGCACCCCCTCAAAAGGAGGTTTCCCTTTTAACCCCATTCACTTTTGGCAAAGCTGGACACCTTAGAAGCTCTACAAAAAGCCTCGGGTCTAGAAAAGAACTTAAGGGCCATTGTCCAAACCCAACGCTTTCCCCAGTAATGGAATTAGCAAAAGAGTACCCCAAATTTAGCCTAGTTCCTTTTATCCCCTGGAGCAAAAAAACCAGGTAGGGCTCTGGCTCGGGCATTGAGAGATAAGAGGGCTGCCCTGTTCGTCCCCTTGATTAAAACTGCGGCAGGACAAACGATTCATCTCACGGAAGATATCCTTAAAGTCTTCCACCAATATTATTCGGATTTATATAATCTCCCGATCCCCGCTGCCAGAACTTCCTCGCTTCAGCACTACCTTGCCAACACTGCCCTTCCACATCTCCCTGCGGACTCTCTCGCCTCTCTGGAGGAGCCTTTTTCGGACGAGTAACTGGTGGCGTCTATACAATCGCTCCCCTCTGGCAAGAACCCGGGTCCAGATGGCTATACAGCCTTATTCTACGAAAGTTTGAAGACAGAACTATTGCAGCCCATCTTTTGGGCGTTCAGTGCAGCCTCTCCTGAGGTCCCCTTTCATCAAGCCTTCCTTAGGGCTCACATCATTGTCGTACCAAAGGAAGGTAAAGATCCGTCACATTGCCAAAGCTACCACCCGATATCTCTGATCAATACAGATGCTAAAATCTTTGCCAAACGGGGGGAACCGGGTTGCCCTTGTCCATCAATCATCCAGGACCGGTGGGGTTCGTTCCCTTTCCGGAAAGGAAAAAGAAACCGCTTTTAAAAATTTTCCCCTTTCTCCTCATGTCAGGACGCAGAATATCCATTGCCTCTTCCTGTCTCTCGACGTGGAGAAGGCCTTCAATAGAGTGGCTTGGCTTTTTTTGAATGGTGTCTGGAAAATTGGGTTTGGGGGCGGGGAAAAGAGGAAATTAGGCCCCTATGCTTCCCCCCCGGTCAAATTTAAATCAATGGGGTTTTCCCCCCGCCCCCCGACAATAGGAAAGGGCCCCCGTAGGGATTTCCCCCCTCTCCCCAATCCTCCATATTTTGGCTATGGAGCATCTGATGCAGGCCCTCAGGAATGACTCAAGAGCTTCAGGGGATTTCGGTGGGTGGCCTCCATTTTAAATGCTCCACCTTTGCGGATAACATACCTTACTCACCCCGCCTCCTCCCAAAAAGCGCTTGGGGCTTGGAAAAGTATAGCTCCCATAGTAACCATAGGATAACTGTAACAAAGAGCGCTGCCTTAAGTTTCTACATCCCTCAGACTCTATTAACACTTCTGAAGTCTTTTTTCCCTCTTTGGGGAAACCCCATCCTTCAAGACTTTGGGTGATCCCTTTGAATCCATCCAGCCCCGCGGGGGTTTCGACGCCCCAACCCGCAAAGTCGGGCCGGGCGGCCGCTCCAAAACCCTTATCACCGCACGTCCTGACTGTGTCTCTGCTTTCCGGTGCGGGCCCCCGCCTCCTAAGGCGAGCACGCTTGCCGGCACTGTTGACTTTAAAGGGACAGCGCACCGGTAAATTCCATTGCCGGTCGCTGCCTCTATCTAAAGCCTGCCCCTTCCTGCGCCCAGCGCCGGATCTCTAGTGCCTATTAGCCTATTGAGAAAGCGTTCTTTGTCTTGCCGTGATTCCCGTGTACCGTACCGTCTTGCTTCCGTCCCTCAACCACGAACCTCTGCCTCCTGTCCTGACCTCACCGCCTGTCCCCAACTACGTCTACGCCTCACGATTCTGTACCATGCTCACCCTTGGCTGCCATCGCAGGCAAGTCTCGTCAGTGGAAGCGACCTGGTAGACTCCCGCCGCAGCAAGTCCATCCCGCTTTGCGGTGTGCTCTGGTGAAAAACGGGACCTACTTAGATTCTGCTCCTTGGCGTGGCTTACGCCATCGCTTGCGGTGGACCGGCGGATCCACTACTACTGACTGTGACACTAAATTTTGCTCCTTTCCTCTCGAGACTCCAACAAGATCTTACGAAATGAGTTAGGAAGGACTTCTCCAGGATAGGGCGTACACATATATTGAAAATGAATATTTTCCCTAGACTATACCGATTAGGCTTCCCACACCATTTTTCTCCACGCTTCAGTAGCTAGTGTCGCAGGTCGTATGGGCTCAGGGCCACCCCTGAATATCAGAGAGGACACTGTCCCGTCCGAAAATAGACGGCGGCCTGTCCCTTCTGGACTTCCAGGCCTACTACTTGGCCACAGTGGCAGTCTGCATCCTGGATTCATTTAACAGCGCGGCCCCCAAATTCTTGGTTCTGCTTGAACATAGGTTATATAAGGCTCCTAACCCTGCCATGGTTACCGATATCAATTCTGCCTAAGAGCGCACTCTGCAAAATCCCCCTGATAGCCCAGATCTCAACCTCAGTATGTAGATCATTCTCTTTAGCACGGGGGGCCCATGCACCCCACTCCTGGGGAACCCGGCTGTCCCGGAGCCTCTCTCCATGCCTTTGGTCCGCCTGCTAGGAAGTCTATGAGGAGTTGGCATGTGACACGGACACAACCCAATTTGCCATATTCTCTTATTACCAGCTTTGCAGCTTCTATTTGAAATGGAAGCAAGCCCTGTCCGTACATAGACCCCTCACTATCTTTGAGTCGTGGTGCCTTGGTAGATACTCAGAGAAGAGAGCTTTATCTGGCCTTTATAGACTCCTAATCAGCTCTCAGATGAATGGCAAGCTCTCTTTCCAGAACATTTGGGAAAGGGAGCTTAATTTGACCCTTTCTGATGAATCCTTAACTCATAAATCCTTGGTTTCCTCCAGGGCCCATGAACTGAACTATAAAATTGTCACCAGATGGTCCCGGGTTCCTGCTTTCCAAAACCCCTTGTTTCCCTCCTGTCCAAGTGTTTGCTGGCGCTGTGGGAAAGAGAGGGGACTCTGTCCCACATCTGGTGGGGTTGCCCTGTTTTGCAACCGTTTTGGAGAGAGGTTATCGACATAATCTATAGAGTAACTGGAATAATGATCCAGAACTCCCCCTCCTCAGTACTCCTCTTTAATATTCCACTCCCTACCACCCTCCTTAAATCTCATCTCATTGTATTTATGCTCCTAGCGGCTAAAATAGTCATTCTCAGACTTTGGTTATCCACGGCCCGTCCATCGTTGCCGTATTGGTTTCGGGAGGTGCATGTTCTTCAGAGTTTAGAGGAATTTAGAACTGACTCACCGTTATGTTATAGTAAATATCTACATATTTGGGGGGACTGGATCTACTTTAGTAACTCTGACCAATATCTCTCCTACCCATGAGCCGGACCTCCTCCGACTCGTCCAGTCGGCCCGCACTTTTGTGGAGGGGGAATGTAGAGCCACGGAATAAGTCACTTGCTTATCCTTAGGAGGGAGGGTGTCACTGATGAGCCGATGATCTGTTTTTTCTTTCTGGTTCTTTCAATCCTTTTTTTCTCTTCCCTGGTTCTTGAATAAGTGATATGTCAGGTCTAAGTATTGTAGCTTTTTTGCTCCGCTATCGATGACATTTCTGCCTAATGCAACACTCACGAGAGCTGAGGTTTTTCTCGAGGATGGGCCTTTAGAGCCCTAGAGATAGTTGGGGCACCTTGTTCGCATCTTATTGGTCTAACTTTAGATGTCTGCGACACTGGATACTGTATTATCTGCATGTGAACACTGTAAGCTATATTATGGAACTACATTGTACATGTTGAAATTTTTGACCTTTGAATTGCGATTATCCATGTTCTTCATCTGTTTTTCTCCTTAAAGGAGTTGTCTCCCCACAGGGTTTCAAAGAATGCATGAAAGAAATTCTCTGTCACTTCCTGGTTCAGACTAATTTGCATAAGCTCCATGCTTGTACAGGTCCGTTGTGCTTTCAGATGCTAATTAGATTAGATTAGCTTCTCAAACTACTGGCAGGACTTCTTATCTGATCCCCAAAACAAAAGCCCTAATTACAGAGCTGTTTACTTGAGATAAATCAAGCTTTTTACTGTCTGGCAGCACAGGACACTGACTGACACTGCTGACCTGTGTGATGACTCACTCTCTGTTATCTCATTGAACAAACAGCCCTGGGAGATTTGTTTACAGGTCGGTTACTGAGGGAACTGAAATAGCCATGGAGGTAATAAATTCACTTGTATCTCTTTAGGGAAAACAGAGGAACAATGCAATATATTTGGAAAATGTCTTTATTTTGTGTTCCCTACAATTTGAAAGCTATTCTTTGTAGCGAGACAACCCCTTTAATAAAAGTATATTTGAATAGAGAAAATAAACATGCTCAATCCTTCTCTCCCCTATCAACATTATCAGATTTGGTTGATTATCTGGGGCCTTTTTAGTGCGTTGTAGTGTTTTTGTAATTGACTGTAAAACTCTTGTTCAACTTATAATCAGGTCATAAGATAAAATATGTAGTAAAATTGTCATCATATGGCGGTGAGACACTTTTCACTGCAGACACAGAATTGAGTCACATCTGATTACAACATTTGCATGTCAACTGATACTGTGAGCAGTTCTGTGTTCCTTTGCACACAGTATGAGGCAGGTTTGCTAATGCTGTCTGAAAGGGCCCGTTTAGACCGCACAGGACAAATACCGGTCGGTTTATCTGACCGGTATTTGTACTGTTTTCGTGCTGTGCACACGGCCGCAGGGGGACGACTTGTCTCCGCAATTAGCAGAGAAAAGCTTTCCCCCTTCATATAAACATGTTCTTCTGCCGCCCGAAAACCGGACGGAAGAATGAACATGCTCTGTGTTTTCTGGGCCGGGCGGAAAACACGGGTAGTGGGGACTGCTGTGCGGGTTTTCCATAGAGGCCCGTATTAATACTTTTCACCTGGTTTGCAGATAGTTTTCAAAACCGAAAACCGTCTGAAAAACCGGGTGAAAACTCATGCCGTAGGGACAAGGCCTAAATTTGGACCAGAAGAGCCAAAGATGCACCAAATCTATCACAGTGGCTCATGATGTTTTATAGTCGCATCTTTTTTTTTTTTTTAAACATAATTTTAATAAAATTTTACAATAACATATATTAACGGCTTTCCAATAGATAAGATACCGTTTGATACACAAAAACACAACATAAGGCACCATTAGTACAAATAAGAATAGTATTAAACAGAGACAGTACAGAGTAGTAATTATTGGTGTCATAGTAATAAGGATGAAGCAACGAGAAGGCTCCATCTTCACTCAAAAAAGAAAACAAAAATAATAAATAATAAATACAACCCTAAGGGTATGTTCGCACGGCGTCTTGCATCTTTGGGACCGACAGAACGGACCCAGAGACGCATCAATCAATTAGCAGTGACTTTATCACTGACGGCAATGACAAACACCCAGCGGCGTTCACATGAGAGATCGATGCTGCGTGTTTGCATCGCGCCTATCGAGTCCGTCTTTCAAAGAATTGTCATGCAAAAAAATAAAAATAAACTCTGTCGGTTCCAGAGACGTATCTGAAAAGCGTATGTTCACACGGATGCAAGACACCGTGTGAACATACCCTAAGGGCTTGTTCACACGACGTTTTTGTGATCCGTTTTACGGATCCGTTTTACGAATCCGCAAAACGGATCTAACAATTGTCAGTGTGATTAACATTGCTTTCAATGGCAAAAGCGCATCGCTGTTCACACGAGTGATCGCCGATGCGCTTTTCCGATCCGCTTTTCGGATCCGTTTTAAGAATTGACATGTCAATTCTTCTTGCGTTTTACGCAAAAGAAATCTCCATAGGAAATAATGGAGTGCGCTTTTGGCATCCCAAAAGCGATCCAAAAAGCGCAGCATACATTGGGGTGCGTTTTGGATCCGCTTTCGATGCCAAAAACGCATCCGTAAAACGCATTAGATTTAAATTAAATATAAAATTGGAATATTATGTTTGGGTTATATTTAGTTTATAAATGTATATAAATATTGTAAGAGACCAAGTGGTAAAGTGGTTGATGGGCGGCATGTATCACCGAGGTGGCTGGCCTCGGTGATATAAAAAACCCTTTAGTTGTTGTCAGCGATGTTATGTTGCTGACCATTTGTTATTATGGTAGTTCGGGTCCGGGTTTTTTTATGGAGCGGCCGGAGAGTTGGGTGGGAAGGTCGCTCCAATACTCCAGCCCAGGCCTTACCAGGCATATATAAGGCAGCTGACACAGCTCAAGGAGGGACAGTCTGAGGAAAGCTGGAGGCTTCTGTGAGCTGTGGAGACATCAAGCTGCCAAGTTGTTGCTGTGGAATTTGTGCCACTGACCTGGTGAGGCTGTTCCTTTATTTACAAATTTCGGGTTGTTCCTGAGGAAAGGACTGCATTTGAACTGTGGTTGTCATAAGCTGAGAAAGCCTGATTTTGTTTTTGTTGATATTTGGCCTCCAGGAGACAATAAACTTTCGTTCATGTTTGCACCGTACCAACTGTGTCTGCACGTACCGTAACTGCCACTGAGCTAAAACCCCCACAATATATATTTATATAAATGTATATAATTATATATAATAGTATATATATTTATATATATATATATAATATATACAACACTTTTGTAAAGTATTAATATATAATATAAATGTATATAATATTATAAATGTAAATAATAGTATATAAATGTTTATTTATATAAATGTATATAAATATGTATACTAAATATATAGTTTATAAATATTTAGTTTATAAATGATTTTGTTTATAAATGATTGTTATTAATTCATTTACATGGGGTGAGTTTGAAAACTATTGGTTGATTTAAAAAAAAAAAAATAGGGGGGGGCGGGTTCTAAAATCATAGGTGTATGTACAGTTGATTGACACTAGGTTAAAAAAAAAGGTTTTTTTCTTGGTCATTGATAGGTTATATTATATTTAAATTGCAGTTTGATAGGTTGATTTAAATAAACCATTGAAAAAAACGGATCCAAAAAACAGATCTGTAAAACGCATCCAAAACGTCGTGTGAACAAGCCCTAAAACGTAACGTAAAACAGCAGTGCCCATGCAGATAAGTATTACAAACATAAGCACATGCACCTATGTAAATAGGTATGGTCTGGAATAAAAGGTGAAGAAAACAAATACTGTACTGGTACAGTGCTGCGGGATCGCCACACGGCCCCTGCCCCAAACCCGAGAGAGAGAATTAGACACAGGATAAATTCATCCCCCAACACTGGCGCACAGTTACATAGCCACATCTTTATACTTGTATTTTTATACCAACTATTAATTTACTTTACACCAAAATTGTATACTAGAATTAAGGTACAATTTTAGTTGTATTTTGTCCCATTTAATCCACAACTATTCATGCCAAGTTAAACCCCTTCCTGCTAAGTCACATATGTTTTCAGAAAGCAGTAAAGGTCTAAAGGCATGTTCACACGGCTTATAATGGGCCGTATTTCGGTCTGTAATTACGCGCCAAAGTGCGCCAATTACGGGCCGAAAACGGCCCATTCATTACGGTAATTCACAGTTCTCATAGAGAACTATGGATTACGTCACACAGATTCACCATTAACAAGAGCAGAACAGATCTCTCTGGAGAAAACCACTCCATGGAAGATTTGCAGGTTATGGTCTTAATGGGATATTTTAAGACACAAAGGGAAAGGAAGCAATGGGAATATAAGTTAATGCAAAAATGTAAAACTCTGCAAAATGGACTTAAAGGGGTTTTTCCACGATGTAATATTGACGTGGGATCCTCCAAAATGGATATTAAATCACTTTTCTAAATCTATGTGATTACAAAAAGTGAAGCCTGTGAGAGCTACAGCTTTCTTTACAAGCCCTTAGTTACTTAAAAGTTTGCATTAGACACGACCAGCTTCAGCTGACAGGAGATGAGGCGCTGATTTGGTCGGCTTGCGTTATCTGCACTTCTTATCTGATGACCGGGAACATGAATGAGCTTCCAAGGGACTGTGGAGAAAGTGCAGTGTATGAGGCTTTAGGCTGTATAGACAATCCACTGGTTTTACTGATATTATTTGAGTGAACATTGCAGACGCTCCCTTATTTCCCCCTCTGTGCTCCTCACTGCTCAGCCCCCTCCCTTTCCCCTCTGCAGCATTCATGATTTGTTTATATTTTCTCCTGAGCCAGATAAGAGGAAAGCAACTCACTTCATGACAAAAGCCCTTTAACATTCATCCCAGCTTCATGTCACACTACATATGAACTACAAATCACAGCTGATAGCAAATAGATAAGAGCAATAATCGTCTGCTTATATTGCGTTTTGTTATTTTTAAATATTCTAAGTTTCTTTGAAGGTTCATGTCTTTTGTGTATAAAAAGTCTGTAAATTTTCAGTTTCTTGTATAACATTGTGTCTGAAGAAGAGAGCTAGTACTCTCGATAGCTCACCATCAAATATACTCAGCTAGCGCTCTAAAACAGGGGTGGGCAATTAATTTTCCCATGGGGCCGCATGGGAAAGTGCGATGGTTTTGGGGGGGCCGGACGAATAAAAACATAGGATGAACGGGGACAAAATTCGTTTTTGGGGGATTATTGTTGTGGAACCTTACTGGGGGATGTATTTATACACCCAGACAGATATATAGCTAGGGGTGTCCCCAGGCAGGTATAGAGATGGTTAGGTGTGTCCCCAGGCAGGTATAGAGATGGTTAGGTGTGTCCCCAGGCAGGTATAGAGATGGTTAGGTGTGTCCCCAGGCAGGTATATAGTTTTATGGCCTAAAATTAAAAACAACAAACACTAATACTCACCTTGTCTTACCTGCTTCCCGGCCGAGCGCGCTCATCTTCTATCTGAGGAGCTTCCCGGGCTGGTGGGCGTGATGATGTCATGCCGCCAGCGCCGGGACGCTCCTCCGTCATCTCCTGGGCCCGCACAGAGTTATTACTCTGTGTGCGCCGAGGAGAGGCAGCGGCGCGGTGAGCGGAGTTCATCGTGTCGCTGCCTAATTCACCAGTAATAGTAGCGCTGACGGCACGCGGCGGCCTCTCAGCAATACCGGCCCGCGGCGGGCTGTCAGTGCTACTATTAGCAGACCTGGGTATCGTACGCCGCGGGCCGCATCCGACGAGCTGGAGGGCCGGATGCGGCCCGGCGGGCCGTACTTTGCCCAGGTCTGCTCTAAAAGGTATCGCTTGATTTCTTCACTCTTATACTACTTTCTATGGCTAACGGTACACGGTACAACATTATACTACTATTAAAATGCCGTGTGGCAGATTATACATTGGCCAGACTAGTCGTTTGGTCAAAATCCGGATCAAGGAACATCGGTCCTCAATACGCAACTATACCGCTAAATGATGGGTTTGTTACCTCAAGGTGAAGAAATGACAAAATGAATTAAGGTACATGAACTAAGATGGTGCATAATTGAGGAAATTACTCTAAGATCCCGTTTGCTTCAGCGTGAAGCTTACTGGATCTATAGGTTGGACTCGCTCACTGCAAACGGGCTAAATGAGGCTTTTAATTTGAGTCTTTTAGTAATTTGTATGTTGCATATGTTTTATATGTTGTTGTTTTGTGTCACATGCTGTGCTGTTGTAGATTTATAGTGTGAGAAGTGAACATTAGGTACACATTTGCTAGGAGGAACAAGCCGGAGTAACGCCAGTCGGAGGAAGGAGGTCATCACTGGGCGGACGGCTGCCTCTATGGCAAATACACTTGTTTGTCTCATGTTTCTATAAGGCCATGTTCACACGGCTTAAAATGGGACGTATCTCGCCCCGTATTTCGCGCCATACTGCGCTAAATTCGGGGCAAGATACGTCCCAGTCATTATGGTAATCCACCGTTCTCATAGAGAACTATGGATTACGTCTCCTCTCCCCGCTCGCACAATACGGCGAGCGGAGAGAAGTGACATGTCAATTATTCACGGCGTATACGCGCCAAGAATAATGAATGTCTATGGGGCCGGGGGGCTGCCGGCACCCCCTCCCCCCCACTCCAGCGTAATTATGGGGCGAAATACATCCCGCAATTACTGCCATGTGAACATGGCCTTAGGACGATTCCTTGATACAATTAGAGAGGATGTTTTTATCTTCAGTGGACGTATCACAGGTTTACATTTACATATCTAACTAACTGTGTTCTATGCCCTAAAGAAATTGGTAGGGGCTATGAGAATTTGTGAAAAGTTTATTACATAAAGAAAATGTTTGGTTTAATGGGCCACACCTGTTTGTTTCATGAGTTGAAGTTTGTTGGAGCTGAAGGAGAGAGCCCAACGTTGTCCCATTTGTGTCTATTATATAACTTCGGTCCTCCATCTTGAAAGGAAGCATTGTAACATACTTGGGGAAATCCTTGCTGTGTGTGTGCAGTTGAGCATTATTCTCCTAAAAAAATGCCAGTTGTAAGCTTTGACATGTGAGGCAACACATGCGGCCGCAGGATTTCCTGCATTTTTTGCTGAGCTGTAATTGTGTCTCATATCACTGTTAGGAGTTAACTGTTGTGTGTGATGACTTCCCAGATCATTACACCAGTAGTTGGGGCAGTGTGTTTCAAAGGCAGAATTTAAGTTCCCAACACAAGGCCTCTATACTCTGACGTAACCATTTTCAGATCTTATAAGGAACCTGGAGTAACCCTAATGGGCAATGTGACACCAAATTTTTGTCTGGTAAGTGCCTAGAAATGGTGAAGACAGAAATGTTTGTGTAATAAAATTGGCCCCTGTGTTTGGATGGTCTGTTCGCTATGTATGTGTGCTCTTATGTAGCCACTGCTCCTTACACTCCTAAAAGCGTGGGCAGAACACCCTATTTAAATGTATGTTCCCTGCAGAGTCATTTCCAGTAACAGAACCATGCAAACCCTAGTTCATTAGACCACTAACTATAAGGCATAACTATCCAGCTATCCCAAGTGAAAGGCCTTCTGCCTGGCACCTCAAAACGAGTATTTGACCATACTAATGACCCTTTCTATGACAGTCAAGAAGTGCTGCTTCCTTCCAAAGCTGAGCGCCTAATTTGAGCTGTGCCCTATCTCTTTTTCAGATATTCCAGTAATTTCTGATCTTTGAAATTGCACCCAATAGAGAATTTTTCTTTTCTTTGCTGCACCTTTAAGGTGCGTTTACACGGCAAAGACCAAATACCGGGTGGATTTTCCCACCGGTATTTAGTCTTTTTTTGGCACGTACGCCCATCCCCCTTCGCACCCACATGTTCATGTTCTGCCCAAAAACTGGGTGGAAGAAGTTTTTCGGACTGCCGGTGGTGTAAAATACCGTTCGCCTGAAAATCAACGCAGTGTGGACTGCTGCACGAATTTTTTTATTAAAGTCTATGGGGGAGTGTTGCATGTCGGTTTTTTAGACGGGTTGTTATACCGCACACTATCTGAAAAACTGACCAATAACCCTTACCGTGGGGACAAGCCCTTACAATGTGAAATGCAGGTCTAGTGTAGTTAAAACCACTTTGTAACTCCGTCAAGAAAAAATGTTTATGGTTTTCATTTTGCACAGTGGTAATTGATCTTTGCAGGGGAAACACATGTAAATCTCCAATTTGGATATGCACCAACCAGCCATAACATTAAAACGACAAGTGAATAACACATGGAAAACATTAGCCAGGAAGTAAACAGCCAGTGTATAAATTTAGGAAAGCATAAAGATCTGAATTCCTTCGTCAATGGCCAAATTGTGATGTCTATAAGACTGGGTCGGACCTTATAGAAATCTTGTGGGATTTTCCCAATATCCAGCAGTTAGTACCTAGAAAGGTCCAAGAAAGGACTGGCATCAGGAATAGGAGCCAGAGTTCCTAAAAAGTTTTTGCTGGCAGGGTGGATATTTCATAGCAGCTTGCTGTGTATCAGGTTGTGTAGTTACATATTTGTCATAGTGTCCATTGTGACCCTTGTCCACTGCTGAAAGTAACAAAAACTCACAGAAAAATTGGACGTTATTTACTTAAAATTACAAAAATGGCCTACGTACTGCTAAAGAGGTAAGTCAGGAATTCATTCCCAGTAGGAGGCACTAAAAGCCCCAGTGCTACATGGGGGAAGTTACACAGATTACGAATAATGACTTGCTCATACACCTACTATCAGGCTCGGACTGGCCCACAGGGGAATAGGGGAAACCCCCGGTGGGCCCTTGAGCATGGCAGACCTGGAGTTGTTTTTTAACTCCATATACATTCTCAGAAGAGGCATAGAAACAGAGGCAAAAAGGAAGAGACAGAGTATAGGAGGTATGTACAGTCATTTACAGAAGTTGTAGGGTGGGCCCCTAAAATAAACTCCACCGGTGGGCCCATAAAAACTCATCTGGTGGGCCCCTAGCGTCAACTCCACCTGTGGGCCCTAGGCACCCCAGTCCGACATTGCCTACTATCTATGAGGAGAGCAATTGCCTTGTACAAACCTGAACATAAGATAAAACCAGTTCACACCAGTATACAGAAAAGCCAAGGTACCATACAGAGGAGATTGCTCAAGTGCAAAAATACTGATGAACAACCACTCACACACCAACTATCCAATCTAGGTGACTGCTAGTATTACAATCGCACATAAATAGGATTTATATAAGGTATTATTCATACGGTTACCCTTAGTTCACCATGTTGGCTACAATCAATTGATGACACCCATGGGGCATCAATTAGTTGTAAGCCAGCACAGTGCACTTTAGGTAACCATATAAGGCTTCGTGCACACTGCATTATTTTGAACGGATGGTGGTTCTGACACAGGTAAAAACGGATGCGTTAACGTGTTCATTGACTAATGTAGGTGGACGGACGTACAATGTACTTTGGCATAGTGTTTGTTTTTACACTTTGCGTCAAATATGCATTTAATGTTAACAGGTGGAGGACGCAGGGCGATGAGCTTACAGTATACATTACAGAATACGTTTTTTTACAATGTATGTCAATGAAAAATGTATCCTTGTGTCTGTGCCCATGTTGTAAATGTATACATTTTTATCTGTCCTAAAAATATAAACAAAGCTTCCCAATGAAATTGCAGGACAAAACTAGTGACCGCCAATAGGAAAGCTAGTTAATAAAAAAAGAAAAAAAAACCGGATGTCATGCGTTTGCTTCAAACAGTGCACGTTTGGCATACGCTTACCGTATACATTATAACGTATACATTTTGACTTATGGTCAAATGCAGTGTGCACCTAGCCTAACTAGCATCCTATGTAAGTCTTATCAATGTGCAATTGTAATATCAGCATTCACCCCACTCGTGGATAGCAGGTGTGTGAGTGGTGTTGATCACTATTTTTTGGACTTGCGCAGTCTCTCCTTTATGGTACTGCAGCTTTTCTGCACACTGGTTTGAACTACAGTAGTTCTTATCCAATGTGCAGTTATATACCGGGCAATCAAATGCGTAACTTGAAGCTCCTGGGCTTTAGTGCAAAAAGTGAAATAAGCCCCCCCAGCTACCATGTGCCGCTATGTTCGCACGGCGTAATTGCGGCACGCATTTTGCTGCATATTACAATATGCATATTGCAATTACAGTAATTCATAGCTGTCATAGAAAACTATGAATTACGCGTCGTCTCGCCTGCCGCACAAGATGATCATATTGTATGCTGGGGGAGAGAAGTGACAAGTCACTTTTTGCGCCACTTCCACAACACACAGCGTACTGCGGCACGTACAATACGCACCTCAGTACGCTGTGTGAACATACCCTTAAAATATTGGTGTCTCCTTATGTGGCTAAAGAGCTTTTGGGCCCCCTCAGGCTGCAGGGCCCGGTAGCGACTGCTACTTGGGCAATCACTCCCTCATGGATGTTAGGTGTGTGAGTGTTCATCAGTAATTTGCACTTGTACAACTTCTCCCATGAAACATTGGGCTTTTATTGCCATCTACTGGGAATGGATTTTTAACCTGCTTCTGTAGCAGTAGAATATTTTTCTGTAATCCACTGCTGAAAGTGCCTAACATATGCATGTGAACATCAGAAATGGACCAAGGAGCAAAGGGAGGAGGTGGTGTCTGGTCTGATGAATCATATTTTCTGTCACATCATGTATATGGTTAGGCGTGTGCATTGCTTATCTAGGAAAGAGTTGGCACCGGGATACACTATGGGATGAAGGCAAACCAGCAGAATCAGTGTGATACTTCAAGCAATGTTCTGCTAAAAGTGTGTGTCCTGGTATTCATTTGGATGTTACTTTAACAAGTAACAACTACCTTAAAGGGGTTTTGCCAGGATGTGAGTTCCTTACCTCTTATCTGCTCAGGGGAGAATATAAACAAAGCATGCTGAGTCATGAACGGCTATAGGGGTGAGAGGGAGGGGGTGAGCAGAGAGTGAGGAAGAAGGGAGCGTCTCTAAAGTTTTCTCAAATAATAACATTACAACAGTGGATTCCCTATACAGCAGACAGACTCATACACTGCACTTTCTCCCCAGCCCCTTGCAAGCTCCTTCATGTTCCCTGATATCAGATAAGAAGTGCAAACACGCAATCACGGCCAGATCAGCTCCTGTCAGTGTCCTGGTCCTGTCTAATGTAAACTTTCAGGAAACTAAGGGGGACTGAGCAATGCTGTAGCTCTCACAGGCTTCACTTTTTGTAATGACATATATTTAGAAAAGTGATTAAATACCCATTTTGGAGAATCCCACGTTAACATTACACCGTGGCAAAACCCTTTTAACATTGTTGTAGACCTAGTACATTATACACCTTCTGCAATTATTTGCATTGTGTGTTGAACACCATTTAATCTAGAACAAACAACAACTGAAGTTGAAATGTTAATCCTTGGATTTATTCTTTTAGTGCCACTAACTGGCATTTTACAGGGTAAAATAGGAGATCGAATGTAGTGTTGAGAGTTGATGGATTGTATGATCCATGTATAAATATATACACAGCTGAGGTGTCAATGCTTGGATTGCTGCAGGACGATGATAGCTTACTTGATAATATTATTACTAAGTAGCTGTTGTATTAGTTTTGTTTAATAAGAATGGACTGACTGTGGTTAGACTATTCGGTAATAAAGCAATGTAATTTATGCAGGTTCCTTCAGATCATTTGTCAAATATTGAATATGGTTGATGCAGAGTTACAGTTGGCATCTGTTAAAAGGAAACAGACTGAAGAAAACTGAACATTTTCCCCAAAAACGCAACACACTAAAGGGCCGTTCACACGGCTTATTTCGGCGCGGATTGGTGCCGTACTGCGCGCAGGATTTGCGCTGCAGTACGGCGCCAATCCGTCGCAGTAATAACGGTAATCCACAGTTCTCATAGAGAACTGTGGATTACCGTCGCTCCTCCCCGCTCGGACAATACGCCGAGGGGGGAGAAAGTGACAGGCACATTATCCAGGCGCAATACGCGCCGTGGATAATGGAAGTCTATGGGGCCGGCGGGCCGCGCCCTCGCCCCGCCCCTTATTCAAGACGGATTTGCGAGCGCAATCCGGCTCGCAATTCCGTCTTGAATAAGCCGTGTGAACACAGCCTAACACATTTACACTCACCGGCCACTTTATTAGGTACACCTGTCCAACTGCTCGTTAACACTTAATTTCTAATCAGCCAATCACATGGCGGCAACTCGGTGCATTTAGGCATGTAGACATGGTCAAGACAATCTCCTGCAGTTCAAACCGAGCATCAGTATGGGGAAGAAAGGTGATTTGAGTGCCTTTGAACGTGGCATGGTTGTTGGTGCCAGAAGGGCTGGTCTGAGTATTTCAGAAACTGCTGATCTCCTGGGATTTTCACGCACAACCATCTCTAGGGTTTACAGAGAATGGTCCGAAAAAGAAAAAACATCCAGTGAGCGGCAGTCTGTGGGCGGAAATGCCTTGTTGATGCAGAGGTCAAAGGAGAATGGGCAGACTGGTTTGAGCTGATAGAAAGGCAACAGTGACTCAAATAGCCACCCGTTACAACCAAGGTAGGCAGAAGAGCATCTCTGAACGCACTGTACGGCGAACTTTGAGGCAGATGGGCTACAGCAGCAGAAGACCACACCGGGTGCCACTCCTTTCAGCTAAGAACAGAGAAACTGAGGCTCCAATTTGCCAAGCTCATCGAAATTGGACAGTAGAAGATTGGAAAAACGTTGCCTGGTTGATGAGTCTCGATTTCTGCTGCTGAATTCGGATGGTAGGGTCAGAATTTGGCGTCAACAACATGAAAGCATGGATCCATCCTGCCTTGTATCAACGGTTCAGGCTGGTGGTGGTGGTGTCATGGTGTGGGGAATATTTTCTTGGCACTCTTTGGGCCCCTTGGTACCAATTGAGCATCGTTGCAACACCTTGTTGAATCTATGCCACGAAGAATTGAGGCAGTTCTGAAGGCAAAAGGGGGTCCAACCCGTTACTAGCATGGTGTACCTAATAAAGTGGCCGGTGAGTGTATATTAATCCCTTCCCTCTACAGTGATGTGTGAAATGCCAGGCGTTCTGTAGAATACCAAGCCAATGTATACAATCCCTGTCCTTCTCGGGCAAGGTATGAAACCGCTGCTTTGCCGAGGCATTCTATACAATAACTAAAAGGCAAACCGGCAGAGGGTAGAGTGGGCATTTCTTCCCACAAGACCCTTTTTTAGCCTGTGGCGATCTGCAGCAGAGACTTCTTATATCGATTATGCTGTGTGAAAATGGCAGAAGAGGATGCAGTGTACACGGGCAAAAATCCCTGACAGTCTAAAGGCATGTTCACACGGCTTATAATGGGCCGTATTTCGGTCCGTAATTAGCGCCGAAGTGCGCCAATTACGGGCCGAAAACGGCCCATTCATTACGGTTAATTCACAGTTCTCATAGAGAACTATGGATTACGTCTCCTCTATCCGCACGGCGAATCCGCCGGGCGGGGAGATAATTGACATGTCACTTTCTAGCGGCGTATATGCGCCGCTAGCAGTGATAGTCTATGGGCCGGCAAAGTGCCAGCCCTCTGCTTACTCCCCCGCTCCCGCCCCGCCCCCGTCCACACGGCGTAATTGCGGGGCGTAATTACGCCCCACAATTACGCCGTGTGGAAAGGGGCGGGTGGGAGCGGGGGGCGGGCACCTCGCCGGCCCATAGACTTTCATTACCATTGTCACTTATCTCCCCCCGGGGCGTATTGTCCGAGCAGGGAGAGGAGACGTAATCCATAGTTCTCTATGAGAACTGTGGATTACCGTATTGAATGGGACGTATTCCAGCCGTAATTTGGGCACTACGGCGCGCAATTACAGACTGAAATACGTCCCATTTTAAGCCGTGTGAACATAGACTAAGGCTATGTCTACACTGCACAGAGTCAGTTTTTTCAGTGTTTTTCTCCTGCTGTCTACACTGAGCTTTTTTCTGCTCGTTTTTTTCACCGGTCGTATTTTGCAACATGCTCTAAAAAACGCCAGAGCAGAGCAGAAAATTTACTACAGGAGTCTATGTAAAGCGCTGGACGTTTTTTGCCGCGATTTTTCAATGAAAACCCTCCCAGCAGACCCAAGTTACACCTATAATGGGTGGTAACAAAGGTTAATCCTTATCAAATTTGTATACAAGTGTTTGATGTGTCCTTGTCTGTACCATTCGTAATAAAATTATCATGCTTTGGTCGCTAACGATTTTTGCGCAATTCATATTTTTTTTACAGATTGTCGCGCTAATAAAGTTATCTCACTTGTGACAATAAAAATAAGGTTTTTTTTTTTACAGATTTAGGCACTAAAATCCTTTTCTTCACTTTATTAGCGCCAAAATATGTTCTCGCGTCAGACGCTAAAAATACGTTTTTTTACGGATTTTAATGCCAGACTCCGTTTTTTTTACGGATTTTGTCACTAAAATCCTTTACTGAACATATTTTGGCGCTAATAAAGTTATCTCGCTTCTGGTGCTAAAAATATGTTTTTTTTCACGAATTTTGGTGCCAGAATCCGTTTTTTTTTTTATGGATTTCGGGACTAAGATCAATATCTTCAAAAATTTTGGCGCTAATAAAGTGATCTCGCTTCTGGCACTAAAAATACGTTTTTTTTTTTTAACGGAATTTGCCGCAATAATGCGTTTTTTTTATGGATTTTGGTGCTAAAATCCTTTTCTTTACAGATTTTGACGCTAATACAGTTATCTTGCTGTATGGAAAGATAATGTGGGTTTTTGTGGATTTTGGTGCAAGAATCTGGTGCAAAATTTTAATAAAGCAGTAGCATGCAGCAGCACACAAAGGACAATGTGCTCACAGTGGCTACAGTGATCTAAAGGAAGTGACTATTTAACATGTTAACTCCACCTGTAGGGTGCAGTTTACATCCAATGGCTTAATTTGTGCATGCATTGTACAAGAATGGCTCTCCAATGGCTTGGCTATGGCAGGGCGTAATAAGACTATTGGGCCCCAGCTGCTATGACAACCACTTGGCTCCTGTAATCTCATTGTGGGGGAGCCAGTCAGACAATGATACGCAGCACTGTTCCGTAATCCTTTGGATGCCACAGATACGTTAAAGTTCGTGGATCAGATTGGTCTTCCATCCTGGCTACCAGCGGCAGGTCTGTAAGTAGCCGTTACCTGCAATGTATAGCGAGGGCTCGGCAAGTAAGCCAGCTCCACAGGCGTAGCTACAGCCTTAGCGGGCATAGCAACTGCTATGGGGCCCAGAGGCTGAGGGGGCCCCACTCAAGAATATTGCTCCTTTTGGTTGGGGACAAGTACAATAGTTGATGATTTTCTTATCTTCAGCTACTACTATGTGGGTTCTTTGATATGTGCTGGCAGTATTAATACCTTAAATTATTGCTACCTGTGCTGCAGTTTTAGTTGGTCATTTGGTGGTGTGGCCCCATCTCATTTTGGTATGGGGCCCTTTGAATTCTATTAAAGTGAATGTGTCATCAAAAATGACTTATTGTTTAACTCACATTTTTATGTTCAACACATTTTTAAAGAATTTTTGGTTATATTTTTTTTTACATTTTCCATATCACTATCAATATTTTTTTAATAATTCTTAAGTCCTGCAGTTTATACTTTGGCCACTAGGCCTAATAATTGTCTGACACATGCGGTTCTGTACAGAAAGATTCTTAGTTGTCTGCTCATTACCAGCACAAAGAGGTTCAAACTGAAAGGAGACACCAGTGTGAATAGATAACACAGGATCCACCAGTCACAAGAGGAGATAGTCACAGTTCACCCTTTCATCTCGCCTTCTTCCCAGGTCACAGTGCATGACTAGAAAACTCCCTATAGAAGTGAATGGGACTGAGTCAGTCTTAAGTCTTCAATGTGCATGAAGCTACTGTAAAGCATCTCTCTGACTGCTGTTAAAGAAGTGCAAACAACACCTAGGGGCCAAAGTGAAAACTGCAAGACTTATTAAAAAAAAAAAAAAACTAAAAATTCCTAAAAAATGTGTTTAACATAAAAATGGGACTTAAACAATGACTAATTTTTTGATGACACATTCCATTTAAGCCCCTGTGCAGCTCCATACTCTCTTACAGTCATTACAATGTACCTGTACGTCTTATGTCTGTTAGGAGTTAAGCGGATAAAAACCAGAGGTCCCTACCTAGAGCAAAGTGAATAAAAACACCAGTGTTTCAGTTTTGTAATTGACTTTCAGCTAATATCTGGCCACAGCATTTTTCTGCAAAAAAGCTGGAAAAACAGGAAATGCAAAGTATCCGTCTTTCCTTTAGACAGTTGTACATTTTTGCCAGTATATTGCATCAGTATTTGTAAGCCAAAACAAGGAGTGAATCTTACAAAGACAAGGGGGACATGTATGAAAACTGTCACGGGTTAAGATTTTCTTTGTTGCCCATAACAACTTATCAAAATACCCCTTTCATTTCATGTTTGATTTATGATTGTTAGGGGTTGTTCACACTGCGTTTTTGGATCCGAAAATCGCATCCAGAAACGCAGCCTAAATTGATCCAACATGTATCCAGCACACAGCTGCGTGTTGGATGCAGCAGGATCGCACCCTATAGTTTATAATAGGGCTTCTGCTGTGTCTTTCCGACCTAGAATTGACATGTCAGTTCTTAGAATGGGAAAGACGCAGTGAGACACACATCGCCGATCACTCATGTGAACGCCAATGCGTGTTTCATAGTAAAAGCGATGTAAATCACATTAATCTTTATTAGATGTGTGTTTGGGTCCATTTAGGGTCTGACAGACAGATCCAAACATGCATCTAAAAGCGTATGTTACACAGGCTCAACCCGCCTTGTGAACATACCCTTAGGCTAGGTTCACCCGGCTTAAGTGCGGGGCGTAACGTCGCCCCGCAATTACGCCGAGTGGCCGGGGGCGGGAGCGGGGGAGTGAGCGGGGGGCTGGCACTTCGCCGGCCCATAGACAATCACTGCTAGCGGCGCGTATACGCCGCTAGAAAGTGACATGTCAATTATCTCCCCCCTCGGTGTATTCGCCAAGCAGGGAGAGGAGACGTAATCCATAGTTCTCTATGAGAACTGTGGATTACCGTAAAGAATGGGCCGTTTTCGGCCCGTAATTGGGGCACTTCGGCGCGTAATTACGGACCGAAATACGGCCCATTTTAAGCCGTGTGAACATGGCTTTATGGGCAACAAAGAAAGTTTAAAGGGCCGTTCACACGGCTTATTTCTGGGACAGATTGCAGCCGTATTGCACACCCTACTGCGCTGCAATACGGCTGGAATCCATCCCAGCCATTACGGTAATCCACAGTTCTCATAGAGAACTGTGGATTCCTTCTCTCCTCCCCGCCCGACGTATTCGTAAGTGACATGCACATTATCCCGGGATACGCGCCGTGGATAATGCATGTTTATGGGGCCAATGAGCAGTCGCCCCCGCCCCGTACTCAAGCCGTAATTGCGGCCGAAAGTCGTCCCGCAATTACGGCTTGAATAAGCCGTGTGAACCGGGCCTTAGACCGAGACAGTTTTCATACATGAGGCCCATTAAAATGTTAGTGGATAGATTTGCTTCTCTCCTATGTTTTGCACGCATCTTAGTTTTGACTTACAAATACAGAAATACTGCCATGTGAAAGTGGGCTTATAGGAGTGGTTTCACATTTTTTGCAAGAAAAAAACCAAATGCATGAACACTACTCAAAAACGTGCATTTTTTAATTTTTTTTTTTTATTTGCAGAATCTGTAGCAGCCAGATGTTTGCTGGAAGTTAATAGGCAAATATGAAACACTACAGACGTTGCTTTTTTTCTGTGCAGGGTTTTCTTCACTCTTTTGGGGTCAGTGGGTCAATACAAGGCATGTTGGTATTGTGGTGTTTTTCTACCCATAAACCTGATTTTTTTTTTTTTTTTTTTTTTTATGCACCAAAAAAAGTTTAATCCATTGAGTTGCTCTGTGGGAGCTATATCTGTAGACCAGGGGTGTCAAACTGCATCCCTCCAGCTGTTGGGGAAACTACAACTCCCATCATGCATTTGTATAATCTATAACAATGGGCATGATGGGAGTTGTAGTTTCCCAACAGCTGGAGGGCCACAGTAATTACGTCGGAGTAATTACGGTAATCCACCGCTCTCATAGAGAACAGTGGATTCCGTCGCTCCTCCCCGCTCGGCGAATCCGCTGGGCGGGGAGAAAGTGACATGCACATTATCCAGGCGCAATCCGCGGCGTGGATAATGCAAGTCTATGGGGCCGGGGAGCGGCGCTCCGGCCCCGCCCCCGTCCCGCCCCTTATTCACGGCGGATTTGTGAGCCGGATTGCGCTCACAAATCCGTCGGGAATAAGCCGTGTGAACACGGCCATAGTGGGTGTAACAAAGGTTATATTTTATCAAATTTGCATACAAGTGTCTGATGAGTCCTTTTTTGTACCTTTTGTAATAAAATGATCATGCTTTGGTCGCTAACGATTTTTGCGCAATTCAGATTTTTTTCGCTAAAAATACGTTTTTTACAGATTTTGGCATTAGAATCAGTTTTTTTTTACAGATTTTGATGCTAAAATCCTTTTCTAAACATATTTTGGTGCTAATAAAGTTATCTTGCTATTGATGCTGAAAATAAGTTTTTTACGGATTTTGTGCCAGAATCCGTTTTTTTATGTTTTTGGCACTAAAATTATTTTTTTAACAGATTTTGGCACTAATAACGTTATCTCGCCTCTGACGCCAAAAATACGGGTTTTTTTTTACGGATTTTGGCGCAAAAATCCGTTTTTTTTTACGTTTTTGGCACTAAAATAATTTTTTTTACAGATTTTGGCGCTAATAACGTTATCTCGCTTCTGACGCCCAAAATACGGTTTTTACGGATTTTGGCGCAAGAATCCGTTTTTTATGGCTTTTGGGGCTAAATCCGTATCTTTAAAGATTTTGGCGCTAATAAAGTGATCTAGCTTTTTACGCAAATAAATACATTTTTTACGGATTTCGGCGCCAGAATCCGTTTTTTTTACGGATTTGGGGGCTAAGATCAATATCTTTAAAAATTTTGGCGCTAATAAACTAATCTAGCTTCGGACACTAAAAATATTTTTTTTTATTTACGGAATTTGGCACAATAATGCGTTTTTTGGGATTTTGGCGCTAAAATCCTTTTCTTTACAGATTTTGACGCTAATACAGTTATCTTGCTGTATGCAAAGATAATGTGGATTTTTGTGGATTTTGGTGCAAGAATCTGGTGCAAAATTTAATAAAGCAGTAGCACGCAGCAGCAGCAGCACACAAAGGACAATGTGCTCACAATGGCTACATTGATCTAAAGGAAGTGACTACTTAACATATTAACTCCACCTGTAGGGTGTAGTTTACATCCAATGGCTTAATTTGTGCATACATTAAAAAGCAGAGCAAAGACACTCCAAAAAAACGATCCAAAAAACGTAAAACACGCCAAAAAACGGACGTTTTTTCAGCTGCTTTTGACAGGCAGTGGACAGAAAACTCAGCTTCATGAACGTTTTTAGTAATTCGTTTTCAGGTCGTTTTTTGTCCACTGCAGTGTAGACATAGCCTAAGGGTGCTTTCACACGGAGCGTTTTTGGTGCGTTTTTTGGATGCGTTTTTTGTACAGGAAGGCACAGCAATTAATGCATCCAAAAAAAACGCATCAAAACTGCACCGTGTGAAAGCACCCTAAGGGTTTGTTCACACAGCGTTTTTGTGATCCGTTTTACGGATCCGCAAAACGGATCTAACAATTGTCAGTGTGATTAACATTGAGTTCAATGGCAAAAGCGCATCGCTGTTCCCACGGGAGATCGGTGATGCGCTTTTGGGGCTCTCCTGCGCTTTTCGCATCCGCTTTAAGAATTGACATGTCAATTCTTATTGCGTTTTACGCAAGTGAAAGCCCATAGGAGATAATGGAGTCTGCTTTTGGCACCTGTCCAAAAGCGCTCCAACTCCTGGTACGTATCAGCTGCGCTTTGCATCCTGAAAGCGGATGCGAAAAGCGCACTGGGAGGCTGGACGGGGATCGCTGGAGAGGTGAGCGGCGCCAGCGGGAGCGTAGGAGAGCGGCGGAAGCGCGAGAGCAGGTGAGCGGCGGCAGCGGGAGCGCAGGTGAGCGGCGGCAGCGGGAGCGCAGGTGAGCGGCGGCAGGGGGATCGGAGGTGAGCGGCGGGAGCGCAGGGGGATCGGAGGTGAGCGGCGGCTGTGGGAGCGGTGACAGTGGAGGTGCGGGAGATTTGAAATGGTGGAGGTGCCGGGGCTGACATTATGGAGAGAGGTGCCGGGGTGACATTATGGAGAGAGGTGCCGGGGCTGACATTATGGAGAGAGGTGCGGGGCTGACATTATGGAGAGAGTGCGGTGGCTGACATTATGGAGAGAGGTGCCGGGGCTGACGATATGGAGAGAGGTGTCGGGGCAGACGATATGAATGGAGGTGTCGGGGCAGACGATATGAATGGAGGTGTCGGGGCAGACGATATGAATGGAGGTGTCGGGGCAGACGATATGAATGGAGGTGTCGGGGCAGACGATATGAATGGAGGTGCGGGGCAGACGATATGAATGGAGGTGTCGGGGCAGACGATATGAATGGAGGTGTCGGGGCAGACGATATGAATGGAGGTGCCGGGGCAGACGATATGAATGAAGGTGAGAAAGAGACTGACTGACTGACTGACTTTCATTCTGAAAACGCATCCGGAAAGCGGATGCGTAAAACGCAACTCAAAAAGCATTTAAAACGGATCCAAATAAAGTAACAACTGCTGCGTTTTGCGGATCCGCTTTCCGGATGCGCTTTTCAAGTGCCAAAAACGGATCCGTAAAAAGGATCCAAAACACCGTGTGAACAAGCCCTAAGGGTGCTTTCGCACAGCGCAGTTTTGGTGCAGTTTTAACTGCATTCCAATTATGTGCCATTATTACCAACAAGCTTTTTGCATTTATCTAAACTGTTTGGAAAGTGAGTAATCAATTACTGTGTTTGTATGCACAAAACTTCAAACGCAGCAATTGATTATTTACTTGAAACACGTTTCTGAACAATTTAGACAACTGAAAGAAGCTTGCTGGTAATAAAGGCAGCTTAATTGGAGAGCAGTTAAAATTGCACCAAAACTGCGCTGTGAAAGCACTCTAAGGCCCGGTTCACATGGTTTATTCAAGCCGTAATTGCGGGACGGATTTCGCCCGCAATTACGGCTTGAATAAGGGGCGGGGGCGCTGCCTGCCGGCCCCATAGACTTTCATTATCCACGGCGCCTATCTCGCCGGGATAATGGGCATGTCACTTTCTCCCCGCCCAGAGGATTCGCCGAGCGGGTAGGAGAGATGTAATCCATAGTTCTCTGAGAACTGTCTATTACCGTAATGGCTGGGACGGATTCCAGCCGTATTGCAGCACAGTACGGCGTGCAATACGGCTGGAATCCGTGCCCAAAATAAGCCGTGTGAACGGCCCTTAAGGGTGCTTTCAAACGGTGCGTTTTTGGTGCGTCTTTGATGCGTTTTTTCAATGCGTTTTTTGTGCAGGAAGGCACAGCAATTAATGCTATACATTTCTGCACAAAAATCACGGCAAAAATTGCAGTAATTACCGTGATTTTACCGCAAACTTACCGCGATTTTTGCCGCGATTTGCTGTGCCTTCCTACACAAAAATGCATTGAAAAAATGCATAAAAAACTCACCGTGTGAAAGCACCCTTAGGAAATGGCAGTAATAAATTGCAATAATAAATTGCAAGTACTTAGACACTTAGAGGGACATGTATGTACCTGGCGCTAACTCGCCAAGTTTTGGCATATGACGGTATAGAACAGAGCTCAACAGTATGTTTTGCACAAAGCACACCAAAAGAACGGCTCGGCTTCGTTCATACATATCACCCGTTATTTTTTAAAAAATGCTACAAAAATGCGTTAAAAACACTCCTGAAGCGTAACAAAAAACAGTTTGTGAAGTGATTATTTTATTACATTTTTTTACAAAAAAAATGCCATAAAAATGTGTATGAAGGAAGCCCCATAATGATTATATATAAATTGTTTTTTTTTTTTTTTTTTTTTTGCATGCTTTTTAAAAAAAATAAATAAAGTACTGGGGACAAATATTGACTGGGAGTTGAAATATGAAACACACTAGAGACATTGCTCTTTTATTTGTTGCATTTTTTGCACCTTGCTCTAAGTTTGGTGTTTTTGAAGGCTTTTTGTGGTGGTTTTTTCCCCATGCACCTCCATTGTTTTTGTTCTTCATCAAGTGCATTGCTTTTTTTTATGCAGTTTTTTGGGTGTTTTTCCACATTGCAGATTGTGATGGATGTCGTTGTGATGAGAAAAAATGCACAAAAAAAAGCCCATCAAAACGCATATACTATTATACACTTTTTTTCTCAAAATATGATAAAAACTGCATAAAAACTACATTCCGTTTCTGCTGTGTTTAGTTAAATTAACTGCAACAAAAATTCCGTGTGATTCCAGCCTAATGGACAAAAATGTTGCGTAACAGGTTTATGGCCTTCGGGAGTAATGTCGCCTAGAGCAGAATTCTTAATAATCTTTGTTGACCTAAGGTTTGTCTTTTACTCTGCATATGGTAACTTGGAGAAAACACTTTAGTTTGCATCAATTACTTTGAGGTACAGAGGTAGTTTCTAATAGCCTCTTTCTGGTACTCATTCTGCCTTCTGGAATGATTTAATGATGAGTATCAGTGTAAGGGTATGTTCACACGGCTTATTTTGGGGCGCATTTTGCCGTGTATTGCGCCTATTACGCGGCAAAATGCGCCCCGCAATTACGGTAATCCATAGCTCTCATAGAGAACTATGGATTACGCCTCGCCCCCCGCGCTTACAATACAATCACATTGTAAGCGCGGGGGGCTAAGTGACGTCCTGTATTTGCTGCAATTACACGCTGAGAGTAATGCTTGTCTAAGAGGCCGGCGGGCAGCCGCCCCCCCCCTGCACCTTAGGAGTACGCACTGATCGCGAGCTCCCGAAACACACAATATACTGCGGCGCGTACTGTACGTAGTACACCATGTGAACATACCCTAAAAGGGTGTGTTCACACAACGTTTTGTGAAGTGTAAATTAAGGCCCGGTTCACACGGCTTATTCAAGCCGTAATTGCCCGCCGGCCCCATAGACTTTCATTATCCACGGCGCGTATCCCGCCGGGATAAGGAACGTGTCCCTTTCTCCGCGCCAGGCGTATTTGCCGAGCGGGGAGGAGAGGCGGAATCCATAGTGCTCTATGAGAACTGTGGATTACCGTAATAGCTGGGACGGATTCCAGCCGTATTGCAGCGCAGTACGGCGCGCAATACGGCTGAAATCCGTTCCTGCAATAAGCCGTGTGAACGGCCCTTTCCACTTCAAAAAACGCCTGATTAGAGGACTATATTGAAGCGTACTTTGAAAAATTCTATACCCAATGTTTCCTATGGGGATTTTACGAGCGAAAAACGCCTCAAGAATTGACGTCACTTATTTTTATGGCCGTAATTACATCCCCAAAATTACGTTTGTGAAATATGCTTCATGTGAACAAGGCATACTTTACATTATAGTCAATGGAGGAAGATTTGAAGCTTGTCTGAGGCTGATACTGGGCCATTTTTCAGCATAAAAAAAAATAAACCACCCAAAAAACACTGTGTGAACATACCCTAATAGTAGTAAGGCAACTAAGGGTACAGCCACAGGGCAAGTGTAAAATTGTTTAAAAATTCAAACGGTATTTTATCGTCTTTTGTGGGATGGTTCTGCACGTGGTTTGCTGATTCACCATTGACTAGCGACCTTTGACCCAAAAACCGGGCAGAAGATTATGCATGTTCTGAGTTTCTCGGAATGGAGGTGGTGTGAACATCAGTCCTGCTGAAAATACACTCAGTGAAGATTACTGGGCGAATTTTCTATTAGTCTATGGGTATGGTTGCTTGTCAGTTTTCAAATCCCAAAACAGTCTGAAAATCCAACGAACAAACCATGCCGTGTGGACGTACCCTAAAGTCTTTGAGATGACCGCTTAAAACATTCTGTTTATTAACTGTGTTCTAGTACAACCAACAGGGGGCCTTCCCCGGGCAACTGCCTACCCTGTCCAGTGGCGTGACTCTGCCCATGTTGCAGGTCCAGGCGGCATGTCTGTGTGCAGGCTCAGACCCACCGCCTCTTTAAAGGGGTTTTGCCACGATGTAATGTTGATTTGGGATCCTCCAAAATGGGTTTTTAATCACTTTTCTAAATATATGTGATTACAAATATTGCAGCCTGAGAGAGCTACAGCCTTCCTTACATGCCCTTGGTTACTTCAAAGTTTGTATTAGATACGGCCTGACAAAAGCTGCTGGCTTCTTATCTGATGAGACTGAGCTGCAGAAGTTTTCAAGGCACCGGGTAGCAATATGTTTTCTTTTGTATACAGAATAAACTAGTTGTAGAGTCAGGGGCGTTGCTAGGGTCCTAAAACATACGGGGCTCGAGCCCTTTGTGTTTTTCTGGGTAGGGCTGGGTCACACGACATTTTTCACACCTCATTGTGAACTGTGGATGTTTTTTTACAGGAAAAACATTGTGTTTCTGTCACTAATTTTCTGCACATCCCACACAGATCCCGTCCATCTCCTCAGCAGTACACTGTACAAGTAAAAATCACCAATGACCAAATTTACTTTTTCAAAACTTCTCACCTTCATATGACAATACCCCTAAACAGTCACCAAAACTCCACCGTACTACATGGAGCAAATCTACCAGACAAGTGATTGTTACTAAAACCCTCCTACAAAACCAAGACCCCAAACTATTACTACTTAAGGCTCAAATAATCCTGCCAGACCCCACATGTGACTATCAGCTGTACACAGGCTCTGAAGACATATACACTGCCACATGACCATATAGTGGTAGTTACTAGCTGTATGTAGACGCTCTGACAGACATATAAGTGATTACACTGCAGTTACATTTATGGGCTCACAGGAGCGTCTTTTCTGATCAGCGTCGTTCACCTTCCCCCTTCTCTTTTCCCTCCGGTTCACACCTTTATGCTGTTGCTCCCGGCCAAGACCGTCCCTGAGGATTTGGACAAAATACTTAAATCCTCACATTTCCGAACTCCTTTTTAGGGATAGCAGTCCCTCAGTTAGGGTTTTAGGGGGCCCGAAGCAGTTTTATGGGGCCACAGGCAGGGGATATGGGGCCACAGGGGAGTATATGGGGCCAAAAGGCAGGGATTTGGGGGCCTGAGGAGTATATTTTGGGGGCACTGAGGCGTATATTTTGGGGCCCCAAGAAGGTATATAGGGGGACTGAGGCGAAAATAGGGGCACGAGGCAGAAAAAAATAGGGGGGGGGGCTGAGGGAGATATGGGGGGCCACAGTCAGGCATTTTAGGGGGACAGTCAGGTATGGGGGCCCCCAGTCAGGATAGGGGGGCCCCAGTCAGGATATGGGGGCCACGGGAGGCATTATAGGGGCCACAGGGAGGGATTATAGGGGCCAGGCAGGCATTTTTAGGGGGCCCAAAGGGAGGATATGGGGGCCCAGGGAGGGTATGGGGGCACAGGGAGGGATATGGGGGCCAACAGGGATATGGGGGCCCCGGCAGGATTTTAAGGGCCACGGCAGGGATATGGGGGGCCACAGGGGAGGCATCATGGGCCACAGGCAGGGAAAAATGGGGGCCCCAAGAGCATTATAGGGGACAGGGAGTTATGGGGGGGGCCCCGGCGGGTATGGGGCCACAGGCAGGGAGGATTATAGGGGCACAGGCAGTATATGGGGGAAATGAGGCAGTAAAGCTTTAAAAATAACAAAATTTTCATATCACCTTAACTCCCCCGGCGATGCGCGCTCTGTTCCTCTTCAGCCGCGCTCTCGGCATGTCCCGGGCGCATCGCCCATGAACGCCTGTAGCGCCCCGGAGGGACAAGCAGCGACGCGTATATGGGGATCACATATCGCGGATGCTGGCCGGCTATAGGGGGCAGAGGCCGACTGCGGGTCCTCAGGCGTTTGGGGTGAGGACCCGGCGGGCACCGCAGCAGTGGTCGGACCCAAGCCCGAGTATATGGGGCCACAGGCAGTATATGGGGGCACAGGCAGTATATAGGGGGCACAGGCAGTATAGGGGGGCACAGGCAGTATATGGGGGGCACTGGAGGCAGTATATAGGGGCACAAGAAGGTATATAGGGGCACGAGGCAGAATATAGGCGCCACAGGCAGGGATATGGGGGCCACAGGCAGATATGGGGGCCACAGGCAGGGATATGGGGGCCACAGGCAGGCATTATAAGGGCACAGGCAGATTAAGGGGGCACCAGCAGTATAGGGGGGAATGGGCCACAGGCATGGGATATGGGGGCCACAGGCAGGGATATGGGGGCCACAGGCAGGCATTATAGGGCCACAGGCAGTATATGGGGGCCACAGGCAGGGATATGGGGGCCACAGGCAGGCAGGCATTATAGGGGCACAGGCAGTATATGGTGGCACTGAGGCAGGTAAAGGCTTTAAAAATAACAACATTCATACTCACCTTAACTCCCCCGGCGAGCGCGCTCTGTCCTCTTCAGCCCGCGCTCCTCCGGCAGCTCCTCGGGCGCACGGCCTATGACGCACTGTGCGCCCGAGGACAGGCAGCGTCGCGATGACCTCACGTCATCGCGATGCTGCCGGCTGAGGCGCACGGGGCCGCGGCGGGTCCCCAGTGCTGTGAGGACCCGGCGGCCCCGCAGTGTCGGACCCAGAGCCGGTCCGACACTGTCTGCGGAGCAGGGAGGCGCTCGCTCTCTGCTCCCGCAGAAGCCGCAGCTGCATGTGTGTTCCAGCGGACGCAAATGCAGCTGAAGGGCCAGTCGGTGCTCCAAGCCCACGGCAGCGGCCTGGAGCCCAGGAGACTCGGGGCACAGGGAGTTTTATTCGGGGCCCGAGCCCCGAATAAAACAGCCTAGCGACGCCCCTGTGTAGAGTGATTACAGCCCTGCTTTATCTGATGACAGAGAACATGAAGGAGCTTCAAGCTGCTGTGGAGAAAGCTGTTGTCTCTTTGTATACAGAATCCCACAAGTTGCAGTTTGATTATTTCAGTGAACATGTCAACACGATCCTTATGCAGCTTTGTGCTCTGGCTGTGTGCGTCTCTCTCTCAACTCCGTGATTTGTTTACATTAGCTTCTTAGCAGATAAGGCTCCTCCTGGCAAAACCCCTTTAAGCGGTGCAGGAGGCGATGTCTTCCCCTCCTGCACCGCTGTTTTTACTAGGCCAACAGCCCATAGTCTTCCGGCCTAGGAAATCCCATGAGCCACATCCCAGCGTAGACTGGGTGATGACGTCACGCCACTCACCAGCTCACAGAACGGGGGAATGCGGAAAGGTAGATATCATTTTTGTTTTTTTTTTATTATTTACATGGGGCCATGTATTCTACAAGGGGGTCTGTATCCTACAGGGGGGCCTATAACCTACAGGGAGCTGTAAACCTACCTACAGGGGGCAGCATATCTACTTACTGGGGTCTAGATACCTACCTACTTACTACCTATTTACCTAAAGGGGGGGGCACCCATTCCAGAGGTAGGAATTGGTAGGGTAGTGCTGATAAAGTGAGGATTCTGAGATGTGTGTGCTAAGATGTGTGTGTGTGGTAAATTCTGCAGGGACATGTTTCGGCCGGGAGAAGTTATCATGACAGTCTAGACCGGATGGAGAAGAAAAAGAACAATTCAGGGAATGACTGATCAGATAGGACAACATCTGTGAGGGGTCATTTTGCATCTCTGTCAGATCAGTGCTGTAGTCACTGTCATGTGGTGATGACCTGGGCTGGTGTCTGACCACCCTGTGGTCTCTATATTGCGGTGTTGTAGGTTATAAGTTTATCAATGAAGTATATCTTTATTCCTGTGAGTGGTTGTGTTTTTTTGGGGGACCCAGTGCAGAGCTCTGCCCAGGTGCCCATAATGCTGTTAGGACAGCCCTGCCTTCCTAGAGACCTTCTTTGCTGTGCAGTAGAAATATGCAATGATGGATTACTGCAGAAGTAGGAGATTTTTTCTATAAATGCTTGATATTAAGCCATATGGGATTTATTATAGCAGCCTTAACCTATGATAACGTGTGGAAGTCAGGAGATGGAACAATCCTATATAACTAGGTCTAAAGTGAATTTTTAACAACTCCCCTACCTGCTGCATAGCACAACTGCTTGGAACCTCAGAGCAATAGCACCAATTCCCTATGGATGGGATCTAGAACTATTGGGGGTCCCTGTATTTTTTCCAGCCTCAGACCACTGAACTCTGATTTTACCAGGAATGTTTTGAGCACAGAGAGCAGAATGTTTTACAGCTGGATGTCATAAGTGCTTGGCTTATTGTGCATGCACTATTGAACTTTCAATTATCAGAACCTGTGTGATCTATAAGCTGGAAATGAGTTTAAATCCCTCAAAAATCCACACATCTTGTCTAATGTAATGATTCTATCTCCTTCCACTGTTGAGCACAGAGAGCAGAATGTTTTCTGGATGTCATAAGTGCTTGGCTTATGTACAGACACTATTGAACTTTCAATTATCAGAACCTGTGTGATCTATAAGCTGGAAATGAGTTAAAATCCCTCAAAAATCCACACATCTTGTAATATTAATCATTCTCTGCTATAATAGATCCTACCTGTGCATCAAAACGGAAGTCTTGACTGCATGAAAGCAACACTGCCAGCAGAACAGTACTGTTGTAGGCTGCCAGCTCTTTTCTGTTGAGTTTGGATAATTGTATGGGCATGTCCCCACGGCACGGGTTTTCAGCCGGTTTTTCAGACGGTTTGTGGTTTTGCAGACCGCCTGAAAAAACGTCCGAAAATGAGCACAACGGGCTCCTATGGAAAACCCGTGAAGCAGTCCCCACTGCACGGGTTTTCCACACGGTGATTTTTACCCCCGCGGGCCGCCCGAAAAACATTCTACCATCTGGTTTTCGTATGGAATATGTGAATGGGAAGGGGGAGGGCTTTGCTCCGCTTATCGCGGAGAAAAGCTGTCCCCTCCCGCAGGGATGCCGCACAAACTGGACAAATACCGGTCGGATAAACTGACCAGTATTTGTCCTCTGCCGTGTGAACGCACCCTTATGGGTGTGCACACTCAAGCCTAGGATCCAAAGGTGCCCAAACAACTTTAACAATCCTCCCTCATTTTTACTCACTTTCTTTGAGTATGTTCACATGGCGTAAATGTGGAACATACAGTACACATTGCAATACGCTGAGTGTTTTGGGAGTCGCGCTGATCAGAGCGTACTCCTGAAGCACGGTGGGGGGGGGGGGCCAGTGACTTGCATTACTCACGGCGATTACGTGCCATGTCACTTAATCTCCCCATGCGTACAATGCGATCATATTGTACGCACGGGGGACAAGGCGTAATCCATAGTTCTCTATGAGAGCTAGGGATTACCATAATTGCGGTGCGTATCACACTGCGTATCATGCGCAAATACGCAGCAAATGTGTGCTGCAATTACGCCGTGTGAACATACTCTAATACACATGCACATTCGCATCCGTTTTCATTCTATAATGGGGACTAAATTTAACACCTCTGTGGGGTTGTCTCTAGGGAGAAGAAAAGTATAAGGTATTACATTTCAGGGGAGGAGAAAGATGGGAGCCCACCATCCCCCACACATATATTTGTTTGGTCTCACAAAAATCAACAGGTTCAACCAACTCCTTCTCTTATGTGTATGGGGGCCTTATACTACATCACTTAAAACACTGTATACATCTCATAAAACCAAGTTTAAACAAACATATAGTGGTGTTCATAGAGGTAGCAAAGTCGAAAACATTTATTCTGTCTTGCAAGTGTCCACTGGGTGTGGTCACACCAGGAAAGTGCCTTGGCTTTTTTTTTATCACTGAACAACCCTTGCCCTATTAACTTGACAGATGGGTTTAGTGCGTTTAAAATCACAGTACAGAAGGTTCTGAGACCATTTTCCTTAGCAAAAAAGACACTGTGTATGTGTGCCAGGTACGTGCAGCTTTATGACTACTTAATGTTTGTTGTATTAAGAGTCACTTAAGTTGGCAGCCTCATTAAAGCAAACATGACCCTAAGCAACGCCTATCCCTGGCTACATTTTACCAATTTTACCAATCATACTTTCTCCCCAATAAAGACAAGAGCCACTGATTGGATATAAATGGCCAAAAGCAAGCCTTTTTTATTAACAGAACAAATAAAAAACAAATGACAAATGCGAATGGTATATAAAACTACCCATTCGCCCTAAAATCCCCCACTTCCAGAATAACCAAAATCCATCTTGGGGCTGAGGTCCTTGGAGAATGCCAAAAACCGGGAACAGTCTGGTGAAAGTCTCCAACACAGTTTAACCCCCACCACACCCCCGCTTAAAGGGGCACCAAAAGCCACCTCAGGCGGCTAAACTCTCCGTTACCTGCTCCCAAGGACGCTGCCCCTGGGGAAACCCCCAACCTTCACCAGCCTGGTTCCCCCAAAACTGGGAGCCAAGCAAAGCCTGACTCCCCCATAACTTTTACCGCTTCCAAGGACCCCAACCCGCATCAGCTAGCGGCCATGAAACCTCATGACCGCGACGCCCCCCACAGCCCCAAAACTCTCTCCAGCCCTTCCCGGATGTCCCATGCCCACAAATCTAACCCAACCGCGTTCAGGTGAACTCCGCCCTTCCGCCAAAACTCGCCGACCCCAGGTTCCAATTCCCTGTGCCTTATGACCAACCCCCCATTCCTAACCACGAAAGATGCCAACGCCTTGTTAACCTTAATCCTAGCTCTATTAATACCAACCTTCGAACTCGCATGTCTCCATGATAATCTAGGGACTATATCCGACCATAACGTAACCATACCTGGGTACAGGGACTATAACCGTAATAAGTCATATCGTATATCCCTTATGAGTTCTCTAATAGGACGCAACCCCAAGTCGTTACCCCCTACATGAAAAACCACCACCTCAGGAGGTCGATCCTAATCCGCAAAGCGTTGAAATTCCAGTAGGACTTGACTCCACATAAGTCCCCTCTTTCCGATCCACCTAAACCAAATCGCAAACCTCCTCAGGAATTCCAAGCTGTTGCCCGCTTTCACGAAGCGCCGCCCTCTCTGCTCCCCAGTACATGAATGAATGACCGAAGATCCATACTAAACGTTGCCCTGTAAAACAAGAGAAACAGTAGAAAAACACCCAAAATGTCATTCCTAAACCTACAGTAAAGTGGAGAGAGGAAAATCAATCCAGCCCCCTACAAAGTAGAAAACCCATTAAGGAACGACTTGAATCAAATGAGGACGGATATACAACCTATACCGTTCCGACTCCCATCTACCTATCTTGCGTACCAATTCTGCGTCTAAGCCCCAGCCGGCTGCCTCAGTGGCAGCCCCAATGCGGAATGAGTGCGGCGCAAACTGACTCGGGTCTAGACCCAACTCTCCCAAACAGCGACGAATAACTGCCGTAAATTGAAACTGCGACAAAAACCACCCGTCTGAATGTATCAGCAGAGGACCGACCTCTTCGCCACGCCGCCGCCTCTACTACACGAAACCCCGGACCGGGCACATACTGGAACCCGAAACTGCCCCCCAAACTAAGCTATCTACCCCTGCCCCTCTGATCCATCTTTGAGCGTCGAATCCGAAGCACCAGGACCCCCCCTAGGAGCTGAACATCAGCCACCCCCAAGCCACCTGCTACCCCTCTACTCGGAATCACCAATTCACTAACCCGTAATGCACCGACAAATGCCAAGGAAAATGCTAGTTGAAAAACGCTAACACTTCAAAATTTTGACAAGCAAACAACCAGAAATTTTGGCGACCCAAAACGCTCCAAGAGCTGAAACACTACGGACGCCGTCTGTCCCCCGTTGCCGCCCCCCACCTATAACCCCTCAGCGCCTGAGCGACTATAAACACTTTAGTCAAATCTACCGTACCTCGAGCCCTGAAACCAAAAGCCAATGCTGAAATAAAACGCGACACTTTCAAAGAGGACCACTCTTCGTTGGCCGCATGCCCCAATAAAGCTGAACAATGCTCCCAAACGCCCTGTCCCCATCCAGGACAGAGGGCCCAACCCTTCCAACCACCGTTCCCAAAGCGCCCAAGAAGAGGCATATGCATTCCAAGTGCCTCTGGCTAAGGATGACCTGACAAGTCGATTTGCGGAACTGTAACCACGGTCCACAATTCCTCGGGGCACCGCATTCCCTCCGTCGCCGCCTCTGGCGCCAGTTCTCGGAAACGTTACAGCTGTAAACGAGACAGAGCGTCAGCCAGATAGTTTTTAACCCCCAGAACATGCGATGCCAATATCCATGCATTCAACCCCAAGCAAGGTAAAACCAACCGTCGCAGCAGACTAAGAACCGGGGGAGAAGAAGCTGACAATGCATTAATGGCTTGTACCACACCCATGTTGCGCAATGGAACCGAATCTTCCAGTCTCTGAAACGGTCCCCCCAAATTTCCACCGCTAACAAAATGGGAAACAACTCCAATAATGCCAGATTATGCACCAATCCCGACTCTACCAGATTTAGGGGCCCCCGCCCTGCACACCAGTCCCCTTTACAATATGCCCCAAACCCCACACTGCCAGCCGCGTCCGTGAACACTTCAAAATCCACATTACTAATTGCTCCCTCCAAAATGATAGACCTGCCATTATAATGCGTCAGAAAGGACTGCCATACCCTCATATCCTCCTTCATTCCCGCCGACAACCTAATGAAATGGTGCGGGGCCTGAACCCCCGCCGTAGCCCTCGCCAGGCATCTCGAGAACACCCTCCCCATTGGCATGATGCGACAAGCAAAATTAAGCTTGCCCAGAAGTGATTGTAATTCCCGTAATGTAACCTTCTTGCACAACAACAACCTGTCAACTTCCCTCTTCATGTCCCTTAGCTTGTCCTCCGGCAAGCTACATTCCATTCGAATGGAATCAATACGAATACCCAAAAAATTAATTACGGTAGTTGGGCCCTCTGTCTTATCCGGAGCCAGCGGCACACCAAAAAGCTGCGCCACCCACTGCATTGCTGCCAACAGCGACCCGCACACCTCTGAGTCCGCTGGCCCCAAAGCAAAGGGAAAACATCCCCGATAATGGATGATAGACGGCAGCCCTGAAACATCCCGTACCACCCATTCTAGAAAAGAACTAAACGCCTCGAAGTAAAAACACGAAATAGAGCACCCCATTGGTAAACACCGGTCTATAAAAAACGCCCCCTCCCAATAACACCCCCAAAACCGGCACTATCCAGTACCGGGAACGATCTAAAAGCCGACTCCCATATCTGTCTTAGCCATTAGTGACCCTCGCCCGAATTTCCTAACCCAACGCAGCGCCGCATCAAAAGACGTATAAACCACTGAGCATAGTTCAGGGTCTATCCCATTGTTAACCGAGGAGCCCTTAGGAAATGATAGGTGGTGTATCAAACGAAATTTGTTTGGTTCCTTCTTGAGGACCACCCCCAAAGGAGAAACCACCAAACTTGGCATTGGCAAAAAGGCGAAAGGGCCCGCCATTCTGCCCAACGCAACTTCCTTTGCTAACTTCTAAGCTACCACCTCTGGGTGCAGCATCGCAGAACGCAAGATTTTTGTAGAGAATGGGATCTCGCGTGCCGGCGTCGGGATTCGAAAGCCCTCGGTAAAACCATCTTCTAGCAAGCGTGCCGCTTTACGGTCCGGGTACCTACTTAGGTACGGCACCATTGCGGTTATGCTCACTGGCGTCTCCCCCTTGAGAAGGTCCAGACTCCCTCCCTTTTCCCTTCCGCAAGCACCGGGATGCCCCGTGGGAAGTAGCGCTGCCCACTGAGCATATGTGCTTAAAACGGCAGCTTGTCCCGAATCTGCATTGATTCTCATTGAATTGCCAGACACCAACTTTAAATCCTCCTTGGAAACTACTACCACCTGACCCGGCACCCCCTTGCTGCCCAGAGCTACCGAGTCCCCCCTGAAAGGGCTGCCCATACCGGATCAGAGCCATCACCCTTAGCCATAATCCGATATCCTTATGGTCCCATCGGATTGATGGCCTGACCGCCTTACGTTGACGAAATTGTTCGTCATATCGCAGCCACGCTTGCCCTCCGTAAACTCGTTGTGCTTTCCCTAATGAGTCTAGGTAACAAAATAATCCCGAACATTGTTCGGGAATATTCTCCCCCAATGACACTCGCTAAAATAGCAAATCCTGCCCTCCAATTCTGGAAGGTTTGCAGTAAATTTAAACCCCCACCTTCTCCGCTTCTCTTCCTCTTCCTTTTTGCTTTCGTCCCGTTTTCCCTTAGCTAAATTAAACTTTTCCAAAGGCAAAAGAGAAAATATCTCCACGTACTCATCTTGCCAAATTTTCTCTTTTACCTCTTTTTTAAGTGTGCACCTAACGGACCCTCGAAGCAGACATATACTTCACCTTTCGCCCTATCGTCTAAACGCACACTATCTACCGCGTCTTTTTCAGTTTGGACCGACACCGTAACTCCTGCACTTCTGGTTTGCGATCCTTCCCCAAAATGTAAATCCCCTACCCCTAACGGCGAAGGGAATAAACCCGCCGCCGTTGTCCCTGCAGCCCTCCATGCAGGCAGAGGGGACACCTGAGCCCCCAAGCTGTCCGAACTTGGAAAACGCGCTAAAAAAATTCCGCAAACTACTCGCTAAATCCCGTAATGCCGGGTCAAACCCTTTCCCCTAATGGTGCTGAACCCGCCGCCAGCCCTTGTGACGACCCCCCCGCTGGCGAAAAAAACAACATAGATGGTGACTCACCAGGCGGCACGGGAGCTGTGATCCCGCCAGCCGCTCCGAACGATCCCTGAAGAGATTCTCCTTGTCTCCGGTTGTCCCTGTCGCCATCCTGCGTCCCCGACTCCTGTCGTTGCCGATGTTGAATGAGGTGGACCTGCGACCTCATCCGACTTCCTCCATCCCTCGCCGGAGGACCCCTAAGTGGACCCCCAAACGGTTCCTCAGGCACCAGCACACCAGGCATGGCCGTCCACCAATCTTCTGGTCCTCGTCTGGCTCGTCCGCTCGTGAACTCCTCCAGTTCTGGTCCCCGCCATCGCTCCCTGGCCGGCCCCCCGACCGGCTCTTTGCCAGGGGTAGCTGCCGCTGCCACCTCGCTGACAGGAGCCGCAGCGGGCGCCACCCTGGGCCCGCCCGCCTATTAGGATTCCTCCCAGGACGGGCAGCGCGCGACCGCGCGGATGAGCGCGCCTTCCGTCCCGGAGGGTCCCCGGAGGGGCTCCTGCGACGGAGACAGGCCCTGGGGGTTACCTCAGGGCTTAGGCGCTCCGGAGGGCGAGTCCGGTGCCTAGCTTGAACTGCAGGCCCAGGGACCGTTATTTGAGGCGCACAGGCCGCCGCTGCCTCTGCATCCCCCAGCGCACCTTGAACTTGCTGCGCCAACCATGCTGCGCCCCGCTCCCCCGCCGCGCTCCTCAGTTGTGCTAACAAGACCTCCACACTGCCGGACATTATGGCTCTATGATACAGGAACAGCGCGACCAGTTTTGAATTTTCCAGCCGCGTGTCTGTTCCCGCGCCCCGCGATCTCGGCTATATATGCTGACTCCTCCCCTCACATCTCCCTTAACTCTGCCCCCTAACCCTGCGCAACGGCCGGCGCGCCAGGTCATGTGGGGCCTCCCACTATGCCTGGGCTCCCGTGTCCGGCCCTGGCCTTGAAGGTTGTTCTTTGTAGGATGAGGTCAAACATTGTGAGAGCGACTTATAGGAGTGTTTTCTCCAGAAGCCTCTCACCATAACAGTCTCTCCTGTTGGACTCAAATACAATGTATTTGGTGTTAATAAGTCTGTGCAGTTATAAGGGCATGCAGTCTCACATTCTTGTAAGAGACAACCGATTGAGCCGTTATATTGCAATAGGTGAAATCTTCTACACTGACTTTTCTACCATGTCAGTGTCGGACTGGGATGCCTAGGGCCCACAGGTGGAGTTGACTCTAGGGGCCCACAAATTGCATTTTTATGGGCACACCGTTGGAGTATATTTTAAGAGCCCACCCCTACAGCTACTGTAAATTACTGTAGATACCTCTTATACTCTACTTCTTGCTTTCTGCCTATCTTTCTATGCTTTTTTACCTCTTCTGAGAATGTAAATGGAGTTAAAAAACAACTTTAGGTCTACTATACCCAGGGCCCCACCGGGGGTTTCCCCTACTCCCCTGTGGGCCAGTCCGAGCCTGTACCATGTACAAAGCTATAAACAAATAAAGCATGAAACATTTGATAATCCATGAAAATGCCTTAATGAGCAGCTACAGTTTTCTGTTTTAGCCTGTCTGTCTTTGAGCAGTTATAATTTTTCCATGACACGGCAGTATGAGGTCTTCTCTGATAGACCAAATGTATTTTTATTAGTTTGGGGATAGTGTGAAATGGATTTACTTTTTTAATACAGGAAAAGCGTTTTTTTGTTAAATTTTATTTTTATGTTTACACTATACATTTCACACTATAATATCCATGCTTCGGGATATTATGTATGTGCGGATACCTAATATATGAGGTGTTTTTGTTTTTTTGTTTTTTTTATGTGACATATAAAATGTTTCTTTTATTAAATATTTTATTTTTACAGTCTTTTTCCTTTTATTAATTTTACTTTTAGGACTTGTAATTTTTACTTTTCAGGGGGTATTCCCATTTTAAACATGTCGGCAAAGGTAAATAAATGCTATTACCAAATACATTGCTGTTTTGATTTTGCTTCCCTTCAGAGTTAGAGCAGTTCTTATCTCCTGATTTTGTACACAAGCTTCCCTAGCTACTGGCCACCTCTCTTTCCTAATAGGCTGTTGTCAGGATAGTGATGGCTTTCCATTTGTTATCAGCAGCACATGAGCTTGTTTATATTACTTACTGAAAAACATTAAATGGGTTGTCTCACTATACTGATTTATTTTACCACAGTCCTATTTTCTTGGTTTCACTTTGCACTCAGGGGCATGTTTACTGGCTTCTACTAGGCTGCAGGAGAAGCCAGGTCTGTAGCTATAGCAACCGGTGCTGACAACCTATCAGGATAGATCAAACAGGTCTGTAGCTATAGCGACCTGAGGAGCTGATGCCGCCCATACAAGAGGGGCATCCTATCTAGGAATATGTAGGACACTGTTAATGAACATATATTGCAAAGCGACTTGTTTTTAAAAAATCTTTAACATAAAAAACAATCCTTGTAGTGAGAAAACACCTTTAAGCCTTTAAAGCTCTGTAGCCTTGTGCACTACAGTTCACACACCTGCTGCACACCTGTCACCCTAACAGGATTAGCTAAGAATAGCAGAGCTGTAAGTCACTGCTGTAGACATGCCCACAGCCCGAACAGAAATAGAGAATCTGAAGCTGGCTGTGGCTCTGTGAAACGGTTAGACAACCCATTTAAGGGATTACTACTTTTTTAACTTTTACATTATTAATAATAATAAATTGACTTCCGGTTCCGGCGCTGGTGATGTAGGAGCACAGCCAATGCGCTCCGTAGGCATCCTTCCCAAAACTGCAAAATAACCCGCATCCACGTCGACAGGACGCAGCTGAGCGAACTGGAGGAAGGAGAGGAACTTACTGGGGTAGCTGATTCCCCGGAGGCGCCCGGAAAGTGCGGAGAAAAGGTCCGGGAGTCGAGTTACTCCGGAGACACCGACGCGGCACGCCATCTCTGCCGCAATATCAGCGCCACAGCAGAGGCAAGGAGGCCATCGTCACCGGGCATAACGCAGGGGCTTGGAGAAAGAGGCAGAACTCACTGGGGTGATTGCTGCCCCCGAAGAGAGAGGAAGAGGCCCGGGACCTGAGTCATTCTGGCGGCATAGCCATTACGCGCCATCTATCCCGTCGCGCGAGATTGACGCTGCAGCAGTAGTGCGGAGGGTCTCGCTGACGGTGAGTGGAGACGAAACTGCACAGCCGACAAGTACCGGCGTTAAAAGGCCAGGCTCCTACGAAGCCAGGTCGGCATAACTGGCATGGCAGAGAGGAACCAGAGTGCCGCAGTAGCGCAGCAGTCAGGTCAGTGCTCAGACGACACAAGGAGCTAAAGGGAAGCAAGCAGTGTGTTCTGCAGAAAAAGCTTGGGGTGGCATTAATTCATGCCGCTGAACAGGGAAACAAAGGCATAGTAGCTGTAAAGGGTGAACTAAACGAGCAGAGGAGCAGTGCAAAGAATAAACCAGAGATAGATAAAAAGGCGCCCATAGCAGAAGGGAAGGGGCAACACAGAACCCCACAGCACGTGGCAGGCAGCCATTTTAGCCACTTTCAGAGCACAGCTAATTGTTCTAGATGGAGCCCTGGCAGAAACTGTAAACAAAGGCAGGACTCTTAAACAAACATCTGGTAAAGACTTTAAAATACAATTCTATAAGGTCTTTTTATACAAGACAAAGAGGGCTAGTTGATATCTCTCATCACGGCTGTCTTGAAAGTACAGAGGCGGCCGCCCCCGCCCCCCCTTATTGTCATATTGCCTTACAGTATTAATGATCAGGATGCGGTAGTTGCATGGCATTAGCGCACTGAACTTTCTCTCCTGTTCCTGAAGATAAAGGGCCCGTTCACACGGCTTATTTGCCGACGGATTGGCGCCGTATTCCGCGCCGGATTTGCGCTTCAATACGGCGCCAATCCGTCGGAGTCATTACGGTAATCCACTGCTCTCATAGAGAACAGTGGATTCCGTCGCTCCCCCCGCTCGGCAAATCCGCCGCGGGGGGAGAAAGTGACATGCACATTATTTACGGCGCGGACGCGCCGTAACAATCATTGTCTATGGGGGCCTGGAAACGCGCCCCCGCCGCGCTCCGGGCCCCGCCCCCGTCCCGCCCCGTATTCACTTGTGATTTGTTTGTCAATCGGCGCACAAATCCGCCGTGAATAAGCCGTGTGAACACGGCCAAATACTGACAGAACTTACCCGATCACCCTAGCGGGGAACAAAGTGCACTGAACTTACAACTATCTAGAGATATATAGCAGCACAAGTGAGGCTATATTAATCCCTTTCCACTAGGAATATACACAGGACTGTGATACGCTTCTACCTAATCTTTAAGCACTGTCTGAGAATGGCACCTGTTACAAGAAAAGACAAAGCAGCCACAAGTAAACCAGAATCCGAACAGGAAGAAATGGATTCTTCTGAAGATGAATCTCAAGAGCAAAGCGCTACTCCCTCACAAATTAAAATTAACTACAAAAAACTCGCCACAGCAGTGGCAAAAAGATATTGCCGGTGCTACAAGAAACTCTGTCTAACGAAATTTTGGCCACTATGCAATCCCTCCAGGCAGAGGTCAACAGTCAGGGTCAGCGTCAAGAAGAAATGGAACAAAGACTCTCTATAACGGAGGATGAAATTTCTGACCTCCACGCGCATATCAGCACATTGACGGAGAAAAACAAACAAATATCCAACAAGATGGAAGATTTAGAAAACCGATCACTGAGAAACAGCTTGCGGATAATAGGCCTACCAGAAAAGATCCCGGCCAGTCATTTGCGTAAGATATGCGAATCTGATCTTCCAGCGGCCCTCGGCCTGGACAAGGTCTGCAAAGTTGAAAGAGTGCATAGAGTTGGCCCTGAGAATTCGGCTAGGACCAATGCTGCAGATAAGTGAGCGCAGATGCCAAGGCAAGTAATTGCAAAATTCTTGGACTACACCGACAAAGAAAACATCTTGCGCAGTTTCAAAAAGCGACAGAAGCCTTTAAGATATGACGGCTCTATCATCCTAGGAAAAAATAATAACCTGGATGTCAGCATAAAACAACTCCTTTATTAGAATCCTGAGTACATGAAGCAACGTTTCGGCTCCAAAAAAGAGATGAGCCTTTTTCAAGCATAGTTTACAAGTGTCAAGTGCCTTAATATATATGTAAATGAATGTGCATCATCATATCAAACAACCAATCACAGAGTAATACATATAGTAAGCCCCTCCAATCAACATCAATAATCCATACAAAGTTATGTGTCAATTAAAAACATCATATAAGACCTAAATAAGCGGGACTCATAGCAGGTATAGTGTAACTTACTGAGCTATCGGCGTCCTCCAACTGTTACTGCGCCTGCTCTACCTTCTCAGGCGCCGCGCCGAGCTCGACGTCTCTCAAACGCTACTGCGCATGTCCAACATGGGCGCGCATGTCCGTTAGTGATCTAGCATCGCACATTCAGTGTGCATGTCCGTTGCCAGTACCTGGCGAAACTAGGAAGATTGCTATACAGCATTAAGGTTAAGCCAAATAAGACAGCATTTGAAAGGCAGCATATAAATAGGTTATTCAAGGAACTCATAGCGGAGCTCACTAATGACAGAGGCAATTTAGATGTCATCACTGCCGTGAATGGAAATGTCATCACAAATTTGTGACAGACAATCCCAAATAGCAGGAACACTCATCTCCATCAGCAACACACAAAGTGTGAACTGATGGGAAAGCGCAGCATCTTAGTGCCTGTCATGGTCCCCAAAAGATCCATCTTCATTTTTGCTAACCATATTAAGCTGTCATAAACATATATAGGCTAACACCATTGATAATCCTGTTTATAATCATAAGAAGAGCGTTTTTATTGAGCATCATAGGCGATAACCTGTCAAACTGGTCCCGCTTATTCTTATCTTCCTCCTATAGAATATAAAATCACAAATCAAAAACCGTGATGTGATATACGTGCTTAAATGTTAAAAACATTATTACTCAAACATAGGGCACCATATATACAAATATCGAAGAGTATATACAAAATTCATAACCTGTTAGTTTTGAATTCCAGATTAAGACCAGAGGGGTAAAGAGAATTCAATTTAAAAATCCATTGTAATTCTTTCCTCAAGAGCAACTTCTCACGGTCCCCTCCCCGTTCAAGTGGGGGAACATGGTCAATAATCCTAAACCTCAACTGAGAGATAGAATGATTGTATTCAATAAAGTGACGAGCAACTGGTAAGCCTGAGAAGGTAGAGCAGGCGCAGTAACAGTTGGAGGACGCCGATAGCTCAGTAAGTTACATTATACCTGCTATGAGTCCCGCTTATTTAGGTCTTATATGATGTTTTTAAATGACACATAACTTTGTATGGATTATTGATGTTGATGGGAGGGGCTTACTATATGTATTACTCTGTGATTGGTTGTTTGATATGATGATGCACATTCATTTACATATATATTAAGGCACTTGACACTTGTAAACTATGCTTGAAAAAGGCTCACCTCTTTTTTGGAGCCGAAACGTTGCTTCATGTACTCAGGATTCTAATGAAGGAGTTGTTTTATGCTGACATCCAGGTTACTATTTTTTCCTGGGATTTGATATAGCGGGTTTTGGCTACCCCGCTTTGGATGGTCTGTTGCATTATCTCCTTATCTACATCCTAATGGGACTTCAGTGCTGACCCTAACCAGGTTTTCTACTATGGCTCTATCATCCTAATCTTTAATGACTACTCCGTCGAAGTCTCACGCAAAAGGAAAGCCTTTAGCAAATTATGCTCAACACTCTACGCCAAAAAAATAAAAATTTTAATTGCAATACCCAGCAGTGTTAAGGGGGGGGCTCTTCCGATGGCTCCACAAAAACCTTTCCCACGCCAACAACTGAAGAGAGCTGAAAGACCTCTAAAAAACACACCACAGGAAAGGGAATTTTAAAAAAACAACCGACTTCTGGGGAAAAACGATTTCTCCTCCCGACATCCGAAGGAAAATCTCTACACAAAAACGACCTAGGACTAAAAAACTTCATAGAATCAACCGGTCTCATTGATGCCTGGAGACTATTGCATCCAGATAGTAGAGACTACAGTTTTTTCTCTAATGTCCATCAAACGGGGTCTCGATAGAAAATTTTTCTCATCACCAAAACCCTAATTAAAACAGGATGGTTGAAACTTTTTCGAAATTTTCTCATATCAATCATGCCCCCATAACTATAAGCTTTTCTGATACTTATCCCAAGGGGCCAGATTTTGTCTGCATTCCCTGCGCCTTGACGGGTAGAATTTTTCGAGACAAAGTACAGGGTTTGGGGGCGGAAATTTTGGGGCATCTAACACAGAAATAGTGACAACCCACATTTGTTTCGGGAGAGGGCCAAGGCTTTTTTGAGGGGACATCTAATCCCCATTTTTCTTATCAAAAAAAGAACCCAAAAAAAAATATAGAATTTAGAGGGGCCCTTCAAAGCTTATACCGCATTCCTCGGGGTCTTCCCCGCAAAAAAAAAATTTTGTGGTCAGAAAAAAGGAATGTTTGAGTTTTTTTTTGGGAAAAGGAAGAAAAACATACAGGAAAAATTTTTGAAGCTGAACTTTTCCCGATTTGGAAACAAATCGGGGTAAACTCTTAGCGGGGTTGGCCAGATTTAAAAAGGGGACACGGGGGAAATCAAATCCCTTTAAAAGACAAAAAAGTTATTTACCACCCCCGAGAGATCAATAAAAACTTTTTAGGAATTACTAAAAGCTAACCAGACACAGGGGAGAATTACCGAAGAGGGCATTTTTTTTTTTAAAGGGTCAATTCAACTGCCAAATATTTCAAGAACAAAAAGCTTTCAAATGCCAATTACCCGGAGGAAGTTCAGAACACATCAAATCTCTGGGAAAGGGGGAAGGCTCCGGGCCCCGGATGGAATCCGGGGAGTTTTATAAAATCCTACGAAACGGGTATCCCCGGGATTTTGGCACATATTACACCGGGTTGTTAGACGGAGATAACGTCCCTTATGAGCGAACCGGCATACATTAAAGGGGTTTTTGCCTAACCCGGGGGAAGATTTGACGCAAGTGGAACCCTAAAGGCCCAAATATCATTGAAACCAAGATTTAAAAATAGTCCCTAGATAAGGCCAATAGTTTGGCGGAACCCCCCAAATTTATGGGTTTTAACACAGGGGGGGTTCGTGAAGGGAAAGCTGCAACAAAAAAATTAGGAAAGAAAAGGGGGGGGGCCCATTGGATGCGCATGCAGGACAGGGGGGGAGAACCACCAAAGCTCATGCTTTAGACCTAAAAAAAAGTTTTGATTCCTGAGGGGGAGCGGTTGGGAATTTGGTATGGAAAAATTTGGCTTCCGGGGGAAATTTCCTGACATTTTCATCTCCTCGTTAAAAAACCCAAAGCGCAGAAAAACACCCCGGGCTTTGGTCGGACCCCTTTCAATCTAAAAGAGGAAAAGGAAAAGGGGTTTCCCCTATCCCCCCTTGTTATTTAATTTAACTTTTAACCCCAAATGCTACAACACATTGGGAACATTTCAAGTCTACAAAGTATCCAATAGGAAAGGGGAATTAAGTTGACGGCTTTTGCAGATGACATTCTTCTTTTAGGGGTCCCCAGGAACCCAGCAAAGGAATTTATTTGGAGTTACTGGGCATTTCCTCTTCTCTGGCTATCACATTAACAGGGAAAATGGGAACATTTGGGCGGGGTTTCTTGGATCGCCCAAGGGAAAACAGCAGCTCAGGGCGACAGAAACAAAGTACAAGAAAAACATCAAATATTTGGGGTAAAAATTTGGGGACAAGCCCCAACGTCTATATACAACCCTAAACTACCCCCCACTTTTTGAAAAGATCAAAACTGAAATTGGGAATTGCATACTTCCCCCTTGTCTCCTTGGGAGAGTGCTTTAATTAAAATGAACCCTTTGCACCCCCTCCAAAAACCCTCTTCAAAAATACCTATCTTAATCAACATGAATATATAAAGCATTCAATAAAACGACCTCAATCTTCTTGGGGAGGGGAAAAGGGCGAGAATAGCTTTAAAAAAGTTACAAACCCGTAAGCGAAATGGGACTAAACTTGCCCCAATTTAAGGGGCTACAATAAACATCCCCTAACCAGCAGTCTTGGATTGGATCCATAAAACAAACTACTACCTGCGGGCCTTAGAGGAAGCCCACAGGGAAAAAAATTTAAATACTTCTGCAAAAACAATCAAGCCTCCTAACATTATGCGAAACACCAAAACCTTTGAGACACCTAGTTGCATGGAGGGGAAAAAAAAACGATTTCACTGTCACACCAATTCTTAATATCTGGGGGGCATTGGAGTTCCCCAAGGGGAAAAATCACAGATTTGAAAAATGGTAACCAAAGGGGTTCGATAACACATCTTTCCCTCCAACAAAAAATAGATTTTAAATCATTTGACAAATCAGAGTGATTTTGACATTCCTACTCACAGGTCATGCATACTTACAGCTTAAATCTTTCTTACCCTAATTACCAACATTAGGAAAAAAGCAGTAGGAAAGAAAAGATGGGGGTAGGGGGCATGAACTCAAAAAGGGGATTTCAGACATATTTTCAAATCATCAAGACAAATATGTCAAGGTTTTAATGGGGAGGGGGAATGCTTCAAGAAAAAAGGGTTTATTGGGGGAAAATTTTGAGGTTTAGAGGTGGAAACATAAGGGGGGATTGGGGAACATGTACCAAACAAACATCATGGGTATGGGGGAAACTTACTTCAAAATGGCTCCACAGCCCCTTTTTGCATTTGATTTCCTCCCCCCCACCGGACTTCCAAACAGGATCACTTCCTGCCCAAAATGCTCAGAGCCAAAACCAATCTATATCATGGCTTTGGACATGTCCCCAAATTAAAATCAATGGACGAATAAGAGTCCTATTGGATCCCCTTGGGTGGGAAAAAATCCTTTTCCAATACTTTTTTTTTCCACAGGGGAACGGTATTGAAATACATTAGACACAGGGACACGGAAATTTTCCCAGTTTTTAAAATAAACATCCACTGGGGGGCCCCAAATTGCCATGACAAATGGCTTGACCAGACACACCCACAAAACCCAACTGGTGAAAACAAACCAAAAAAAACCAATACTGACCAAATCCAACAAAGCACATAGGGGGAAGCTGCAAAAAATTTTTTCAAAATGGGAGGGGATTCTTGGAGAAAAACTACCCCCACAAGAAATTAAAAAAATTGGTGGATCATTTCCAGCCACCACTGTTCCCAATGGAAGCCATGGGAAGGGGCACTAGGGAGACTACAACGGCAACCATAATGGCCCCAGATACATAAGGCTCCCTCCGTTAAGAGTGCCCCCCCCCCCAATTCTTCCCCCGCATGCATCTGTGGATGCCCCCCCTTCCATGGTTCACAATATACCAAAGTGGCTTACCAGGGTGGTTTCTTAAACCACTGACTTCGGCTGTTCTCCTATTTTAGTTTTGATACATGGGTTTTGGGCCTTGATACTTTTTGAAAATTTTTTTTTCAAATCTTGACACTTTTACTTTTTTTTGAACACAAACAGACTTTGTTGTGTCTGATTTTTACGGAACAGAGTTCAAGGGGCATTCATATAATGGAAGTAGAAATATTTAAAACAGAACTCTAGTTACCCCTTTCTTTTCTTTTTCCTTCATAAAAGGTCAAACCGTAACGTTTTTCATGTGATAAAAAAATGTAAAAAAGTATTCTCTCTGTAACCCAATGCTGAAAAAGTTTTGTAAAATCACCTGGTTTTTTCTAAAACTTTTTATGTTACTACAATACTTAATAAAATATTTGTTAAAAATAAATAAATAAATAAATAAATTAGCATACTCCTGTTAGCATAAGGGGACGTTCACATGGCGATTTTTGGTCCGTGTTGGATCCGAAAATCCCATCCAAAAATGCAGCGGCGTTCAGATCCTAAACGGATCCAACACGTATCCAACACGCAGTTGCGTGTTTAGATGTGTGTTGGATGCAGCAGGATCGCACCCAATAGTTGAAAGTAGGACTCCTGCTGCGTCTGTCGGATCAAGAGTTGACATGTCACTTCTTGGAACGGATCCGAAAGACGGATCCAAAAGACGCAATGAGAAGCATCGGTGATCACTCGTGTGAACGCCGATGCGTGTTTTAAAGGGGTTGTCTCACTACAAGGATTTCTTTTTATGTTAAAGATCTTGCAAAAACAAGTCACTTTGCAATATATATCCATTACCAGTGTCCTACCTATCCTTAGATATCCACTCTTGAATGGGCTGCATCCGCTCCTCAGGTCGCTATAGCTACAGACCTGTTCAATCTCTCATGATAGGCTGCCAATATTGGTTGCTATAGCTACAGACCTGGCTTCTACTGCAGCCTAGTAGAAGCCAGTAAACACGCCCTTGAATTCAAAATGAAAACACAAAAACAGGACTGAGGTAAGGTGAATGAATGTAGAGAGACAACCCCTTTTAAGTTAAAAGCAATGTAAAATCACATTGCACATTGTTAGATGTGTTCTGGGTCCGACCGACGGATCAAAACACGTATCTAAAAGCATATGTTCACACGGACTGAACACGCCATGTGAACATACCATAACAAATAGTCCATACCGCGGAACATTTCCCCAATACTCAATTGGATTATGACAATCAAAAGACTGGGATAGGAGCTTCCTCTGATCCCTGCCGTTTTCAGAAGCTGCACTATATCAGCTAGATGAAATTTGCGTCTAGAACTGATCTATTTCCTTGCAGATTTGCGGTGGATTTTAATATGTGAACACCTATTTCACCACTTTTGTTCATGCTGATTAGCCCAATTTCAATCCCACAGATTTCTACACCAGAAAGTAACGTCACGTCCTTTCTTCCCCACATCACAGACTTGAGATCCACGGTGAATAAAATCCGCACTATAGGTCAAATGAATGGAACGTAGATTTTGTCATGGAATCCAATACAAATTTAGCGTCTGAATCTCTTGTGTAAACATATCGGCAGAACAAAGGGGCCATAGTACTCCTCAGATAATTCATGCACAGCTCTTTTTCTATGGGTGTCGTCATGCCTTGTACTACAACTAGGGTAGAAGAAAATTACAAAATTTGCGACTGGAAATTATATGTTGGATGGACCTTAAACTGCAATAAAGAATGCAGTCTACATTTTTCAAGCCCAGTTTTCACTACTATCATTTTGGTGTCAAAAGGAGTAAAAAAGATGTGATAACTAGAATTTGCCACTGTAGACTTCATTATGTGTCCCCTTGTCTGAACTTGTCTGAGACTAGCTGACATCTCTAGTACATTCCAGTGCTTTAGTTGTGAGCCTCACCCCTCACACTCCTTGTAGCTTCATGACCATCCAGTTGTTTACTTTATTTGGAACTGACTGCAAAGGTAAAAAAAAGGTTAGGTTTATTCAATGACAGGACATGTGAGTAGTGACCGCTGAGGACAGTAATTAGGTCATAGTCACATAAGTGATGATTTTGATGCCACCAACGAGACACACTGAAGCTCCAGGAGAACAACAGTGGCGGGACAGGTGAGTACAGGTTAATTTTTATTTTAACATCACTCTAGAGAGCAGGGTGTTTTCCAAAAAATCTTGGAAAATTCCTTTTAATATCTGCACAGTTTGTCCTGTTTAACAGGCTGGGAATGCAGTTTTTACCCCAGGCAATGCATGGTAGGCTGAGAAACACGTTTTCCTCTTTAATGGGGTAGTGCCACCAATCACACTGATGTCATATCATTAGGATATGCTATCAATATGTGATGGGGGTGGGTCCCTCTTCTGGAACCCCTCAAAGTCTTTGTTCAATATGAAGAGATGGTTGGAACTGTCCCATCAATCTCATTGCGAGTTCTGAGTACAGCCGAAAGAGCTCAGAACTCCCATTGAAGTGAATGGGACATTTCCTATCATCTCGCCATTCAAGACATAGGGGGACATGCATGAAAACGGTGTGGGTCTAAGACTTGTTTCCCATAGCAAACAATCAGGGTTCCCCTTTCATTTCTTCAGAGAACTATATGGAATGAAAGGGGAATGCTGATTGGTTGCTAGGGGCAACAAGAAAAGTATTAGACCTAGACCAGTTTCATACAGGTCCCCCATAGACTTTCCAAGGCCTGTTCTTGAGATCGGTGTCAGTTCACATCTCCACATCTATCACACATTGATGGCATATCCTATCAATGTTATTGCAACAACCCCTTTAAGACTTAGTATTCTTAGACTTTTCATTATAGACATCCCTAATAGCTTATCAACTGTTTCCAATTATCAATATAGCCCTGCAAGATTCTAAATAATAAAATGTTAATTATGGGTTGTTACATCCTTTAAATATTAGTAATTATACAATTTATTAAACCTCATAAAATAAACTCCACGGTAATTAAAAATATATATACTATATAATGACACACCCTTGTGCCATCATTCTGAGGAAAGAATAAGCAGGAAACAATATTGGTAATATTCCCATATGCACCCTTGATAATTGAGCATTTGATTGGCAAACCTAATCTCACACAGTGTACTCTTGTAACCTTTACAATTAATGTATTGTAATTTCCCATACTCTTTCATTTGTGGAATGTTTTTTGCATTATCTGTTTAGTTTCCACTATGTACGGCTGCCACAAGATGATCAGAGACATTGACAGATGGATGTACACTATTACCTATATCATAATCTGCTTTAAAGAACTGAGTCGTTGTTTATTGTCCAAATTCCCATCACGGTTTTTGTGACTGCATTGGTTGACTGATTACTTTTATGTATGGTGGGCACAATGGCTCAGTATTTATCACTGCTTGTGTACACTAGACACTGTGGCTCAGTATTTTGCACTGGTAGTGTATAGTAGGTACTGTGGCTCAGTATTTTGCACTGGTAGATTATAGTACGTACTATGGTGCAGTATTTTGCACTGGTAGTTTATAGTAGGTACTATTGCTCAGTATTTTGCACTGGTAGATTATAGTAGGTACTATGGCTCAGTATTTTGCACTGGTAGTTTATAGTAGGTACTATGGCTCAGTATTTTGCACTGGTAGTTTATAGTAGGTACTATGGCTCAGTATTTTGCACTGGTAGATTATAGTAGGTACTATGGCTCATGTATTTTGCACTGTAAGTTTATAGTAGTTAATGTGGCACATTATTTGCGCGCAGTAGTTTTATATTAAGTACGAGATTGCTCAGTATTTTGCACTAGTAATTATAGTAAGGTACTATGCTCAGTATTTTGCACTGGTAGTTGTATAGTAGGTACTATGGCTCAGTATTTAGCACTGAGTTTTTTAGTAGATAGGTACTATGGCTCAGTATTTTGCACTGGTAGTTTATAGTAAGGTCTACTACGGCTCGTATTTTGCACTGAGGTAGTTTATAGTAGGTACCTAATGGCTCAGTATTTTGCACATGGTAGTTTATAGTAGGGTACTATGGTGCAGTAATTTTGCCTGGTAGTTTATAGTAGGTACTGTGAGACAGTAAACACCAGGGCTGAGTATGTAGTACAAAGAAAGTAAATGTTGGGCACTCAGTATTTAGCACTATTGTATGGAAGGCACTATGGCTCAGTACATGGCACTGCTTGTGTACAGTATGCCTTATAATTTAGCACGTTGTCTTGTGTTTGGTAGAGCGCGCGAGTGATGGCTCAGTATTGAGAGCGCGCGTTAAGATTATAGGAGGCGCGAGCGCGACGAGTGGCTGCCGGCGTTTATTTGCACTGGTATTATAGTAGGTAACTATGACTCAGTATTTTGCACTTGTAGAATTATAGTAGGTACTCACGACTCAGTATTTTCTGCACTGGTAGATTATAGTAGTACTATGGCTCAGTATTAAAGTGCACTGGGGTAGTTTAGTAGTAGGTACTATGATCAGTATTTGCACTGGTAGATTCATAGTAGGTTACAATTGGCTCATACGATTTGCACTGGTATTTAGCGCGATAGGGACGCGAGAGTGCGTCAGAGCGCGATTTGCACTGGTAGTGATTGTGTAATTAGTAACTATTGCTCAGTATTTTGCACTAGTAAGTTATAGTAGGTACTAGTGGCTCCAGGTATTGTTGCACTGGTAGTGTTATAGTAGGGGATAAGGATAGGGCTCAGTATTTTGCACATGGTAGTTTAGAGTAGGTTAATAATGGCTCATGTTTTTGCACGGGTAGTTTATAGTAGGTACTACGGCTCAGTATTTTGCACTGGTAGTTTATAGTAGGTACTATGGCTCAGTATTTTGCACTGGTAGTTTATAGTAGGTACTATGGTGCAGTATTTTGCACTGGTAGTTTATAGTAGGTACTGTGACAGTAAACACTGGCTGAGTATGTAGTACTAGTAGTAAATGTTGGGCACTCAGTATTTAGCACTATTGTATGGAAGGCACTATGGCTCAGTACATGGCACTGCTTGTGTACAGTATGCCTTATAATTTAGCACTTCTTGTGTATGGTAGTCACTGTGGCTCAGTATTTTGCACTGCTGATGTATGGTACGTGCTATGGCTCAGTACTTGGCACTGCTTGGGTATGGTACTAAATGCTGAGCCATAGTGCCTACGATACCCAATTATTTAGTACCACCTTTTTAGACAGACAAAGAGGAACACTTAGGTGCCGTTTACACGGCACAGGACAAATAGCGGTCACAAAATCCCGGACCGTTAATTTTGCTCAGTTAGGGGCCATGTACACGGCTACGCAGGGTGGGGCTGGACACTTTCTCCGCGGTTTGCGGATCAAGCCACTCCCCCTTCATTCCATGTTTTCCGTCCAAAAACTAGGCGATTAAAAAAAGGGAAAAATAAACAAGTTCAATGTTTTTCAGGACCGCGGTCGGTCCTAAAATAATGCCCGCGAAAAATCATGCAGTGGGGGCCCGCTTGCATGCGAGCAATTTTTTCATTGAAGTCCGTGTAAAAGTTTGACACCTGATTTACAGACGGCTTTCAAAACCGAAAAACGTCTTTAAAACCGGATGAAAACTGGGACCGTGGGGACAAGCCCTTATCTATCCCTCTAAAAAAAAGACACCCTTGGGAGTCATGTTAAGTTCTACTAGCTTATGGCAGGCACTGTGATAGTGTTTTGCATAGTTTGAGCACAGTAGGCACTATGACTCAGTACTAAGTACTGCTAATTTATGGTAGGTCCTGGGGCTCAGTATTTATTACGGATAATGTATGCTAGGCACAACAGCTCAGTATTTAGTACTGCAAGTATATGGTAGACACTGTGGCTTAATAATTTGCTTGTGTATAGTAGGAACGTAGAGCGTGCGAGCGCGTAGGTTAGAGACCGCGTCTATTGTTTAGTAGTCACTGTGGCTCAGTATTTAGTAAAGATACTGTATGATAGGTGCTAGGGCTCAGTATTTAGTATTGACTGTGTGTGGTAGCTATTGTGGCTTAGTATTTAGCATTGCTGGTACACAGTAGGCTCTGTGGCTCAGTATTTAGCACTGCTTGTGCATAGGAGACAATATGAAAAGTGCCAACATATGGTAGGCAGTGGTTTATGACACAAATAGCACTTGTTATGGAAACTTCAGATTCCTGACTTAATGAATGAGAATTCACTATTCACAATACTTTGATGTTACAATATTTATAGAATTTATAAAATGTTAAGGAAAAATTGTGTGGGTTTTTTGTTTGCCATTTTTACTTGGATATTTAAATATTGTAACAAAGAGATTTTTGTTTTTTTTATGAATTGCTTCATTGAATGGTTCACCATGTCCAAACAAATGTTTTTAACAAAAGGGCATTCATCCTGTTTCAAAACTGCAGGCTATCTGAGACAATAGAAAGCGCGCGCGAATACATGGATGATGACATGAAGTTGACAAGAACTACAGCTTACTGCTACTGCTCCCTGAATAGCGCGAGAGAGCGGCGCGAGCCTTCTGTTTTCTGAAACACAGACGTGGGAGAGCTTGCCACACACACACCACACACACAACATTTTCTTTCCATTTCATCATTAATTAAAAATTCGCACCCGTTTTTGTTTTAGCTGCTCCTTTAGTGATACCTATTGTTTACAGCAGCATCTCCATGGGATACGACCAGGGCTGAGAGCTCTCACTCCTGTCGGCACATGCCTCAGAAATACATCACTTCCTCCTATCAGGCAGCTACTGAGTGTCAAACCCCGGGTGCTGTCATTCTTTTCCGTCCACAGTACTCCATAGTATATAAGCAAACAGACAGCAAATAAAGCGCGCAAAACCTGCAAACCTCAATTAGGTATGTGCTTGTTAAAGAGAAAAAAAAACACAGGTTTCTTCCTGCAAGGGATTTGAACTAGGACCCGTGTGCTGGAGCAAAAACTTTACCTCTTATCTACTCACAAGCCTTTACCTAAAACAGACCTTTGGACTATACATAGAAGAAAGGCCCTGGTGATCGTCATCCTGCTGGTTCACATGATATGCAACTCAACAAATCACACACGCCCCCATTCTGAGCGCACAGACTGAAGAGCTGGATGCAGGAGGTATGAAATGAGATTATGGCAAAACCCTTTTAATCCTTGCAGCACTACGTACAACCACACGTGAAACATGCCGTATACCATACACTGATCAGCCATAACATTAAATCCACTGACAGATGAAGAGTGCTTTCACACAGAGCAGTTTTGTTGCAGTTGTAACTGCTCACCAATAAAAATGCCTTTATTACCAGCAAGCTTCTTTCACTTACCTAGTCTGTTTAGAAAGGAAGTAATCAATTAGGCCATGTCCCCAACGCAACTGTTTATCAGCTGTTGCGCGTTTTGAAAACCGAGGCGAAAAAACATTTAAGGGCATGTCCCCACGGCACGGTTTTATCAGCCCGTTTTGCGGCTTTTCAGACCCAGCCTGACAAACCGGGCCGCAAATGAGCACAATTGTGCTCATGGTAAAACCTGTGCAGCCGTCCCCACTGCATGGTTTTCCGCCCTGGGCGGTTTTGCTGCCCCCCCCCCCCCCCCCCCCGCGGACCGTGGGACGGCCGCAAACAGGACAGATATCAGCCAGCAAACCGGCCGTATTTTGTTCCTATGATGTAGATGAATGCGCGCTTACATGGGACCATATAATGGAAAATCTGTGCAGCGGTCCCCAAAAAACATAGAACATGTTCATTCTTCCGACCGGTTTTCCGGCGGAATATAAACATGCATATGTGAAGGGTGAGGGCTTTTCTCTGCTAACCGCGGAGAAAAGCCGCCCCCCGGCGGCCGTGTGCACAGCACGAAAACAGGACAAATACCGGAAGAATAAACAGACCGGTATTTGTCCTGTGGCATGTGAACAGCCCCTTAGTGTGTATGTAATCCACAAGACTTCAAATACAGTCATTGATTACTTACTTGAAACACCTTTCTGAACAATTCCGACAACTGAAAGAACTGCTGATAATAAAGTGCCGAGAGATAGAAAGAGATGGCGCAGGCGACAGAAGAGAGCGCCTGGCGCGGCGCCAAAACTTGCGCTGTGGAGAAAGCACCCTAATGCAGTAATATTGATTTATTTTTGTGACAGTGGCACCTTGGAAAGGGTGGGATATTTTGTTAGCAAGTGGTACTGCTAAATACTGAGCCAAATGTGCCTACTATACACAGTGTTACAGTTAATATTTTAGAAGGAGAGAAAATGTGAACCATAAAGATCTGTGTGACTGACAGGGACCAAACTGTGATGTCTATATGACTAGGACAGAACATCTTCAGAATGACAGTTCTTGTGAGGTGTTACCATTATGTAGGGGTTAGTATTTACCAAAAGTGGTCCAAAGAAGGACAACTGGTAAACCAGCAGCAGTGTTATCAACAGGGCTGCCATAAATAATTTCAGGGCTCCAAATAGCCAAAACATCTGAACCCATGCACATTTATTTTGCCTATCTTGCACCATATCATTAGGCCCCTTTTTGAAAAAATTTAATCGGGGCCCCTAACATCAATATTTCTCCCATTAGTACCCCTAGTCATCAGTGCTTAAGCCTCATTTATGTGCATAGGAAGGAAAAAAAGACACTGTCTAGTCCAGTCTCACAGAACTGCCACTTACGTTTCTCTATAGGGGTATGTTCACACGGCGTATTTTAAATGCGTACCAAAAATACGTATTTAACAAGTTTCCAGTCCGATCTCATTGATTTCAATGTAAAAGACGTGCCGTCTTTTACATGATATGTATTTTACATACATAATTGTATTGTGTTTTGGGGATGCGTACAAAGAAGGGACATGACCATTCTTGATCCATTTTACGCGTGTAAAATCCCCATAGGAAACAATGGGGGGTGTTTTTGGAGACTATAAAACATATCCAAATACGTACCACACTTTCTGGTACTTATGTGGATGTGTTTAGGCGGCTTAAATACACATTGGGTCCAAATTTGAATGTCTGTCTTATATCTGTTTAATTTAAAAGAAAACTGCAAAGAAATATGCATCCGACAAATGTTTGTTAATACGCATTACTGATTTGTTTTTGAGTACGTTTTTGGGTTCAGATTTCGGACAGATTTTAACACGTTCATTTACGTATTGGAAAAATATATGACATGCCGTGTGAACCTACCCTAATCGGACCAGAACTGCTATAGGAGAAGTTCTCGCTGTTAGAGCTGGCAGAGGCAGCGAGGCTACACACACCACACAAGTTAGAGGGAGTATGGCCAGTAGAGGTCACAACACCAGAAGAGTAATTTACCTATTACAACTCACTAAACTTAGTCCTTAATAAATATGAATTAAAAACTATTCATATATCCTTATACCACCCATATAGAGCCTACATAGAAAAAAAACCCAATATTAATATTTTTGAGCAACCGCCCCGATAAGGGCGACCCCAACTAATAGATCCTTCTCCTATCATCTAAATGAACATCCAGATGTCTCGTATGACACATTGGCAATTCTATGTTTCTTAGACATGGTATACTGTTATCATACCAAAAACACATATGATTTCAATATTCTGTCCCAATGTATTTACAATCCTCTATATTACAAGTTCCTATGCTCTTACAAATAGTATATTGTTATCGTCCAAAAACACAATAGTTTCGAATGTTCTGTCCCGAGCAGAGAACTGACATGTGTCATTTGCGTTTCGACCCTGCAACTTCTATATCAATATGCTCGCGAGCGCGAGGCGAGCGCGCGCGCCAATCTGCGCCGCGCGCGCGAGCGTCAATTGTTTGAGTGCGAGCAGTGCGCGAAGAGCTGCTATAATAACATTAAACAGATTCATTTATACATTAGGCGAGCAACATATCATGATGAAGTAGGCATTCTTATGATACCCTTTACAACAATAGAGATCATGATAGAACATCAACACCTATTCCCCCAATCCATAAAGATGCTTACTTTAGATGACAGATATTAACAACTTTTACATCTCACCATGATATACTCACAAACCCCTGCATGTACTCGCCAAAATGTCAAAATGCGCAAAAAGAAGAATAGTCCAAGTATAATAACTGCAGTCAGAAAGACGTTATTCAATAGCATTTAAATTAGAAAAACCAACAAACCTAACCTCGGCCGATCAATGTTCCCTCAAAGCAAGGGTTTTCCAGCAGAGATTCGTAACCTCCACCTTTGATGCGCGAGAAGTGCGAGTGGGACCATAGAGCCACAGTCCTCTAAGGCTGCATTCACATGACAGAGTACAAATACTAGCCAAATTCTGACTTAGAATCTGACCAGTATTTGAACAGCATTTCACACTCTGCTTTTGGATTCTGCCATCCCATTGAATAGTACAATAATTCGCCGTTTTCTGAGTGAAATATGACAGATTACTGAACATGTTTTACATTTTTTTGAAAAACAGTGGTTTTGAAATCCAACTTCAGACGTTTCGATCTGTGTGGACTACAACTCGAATTTTCTATTGAGGTCTATGGGGATGGTTTTATAGTTGGATTTTAACAGTTTTGAAAATCCGATTCCATGTCAAAATCTGACAGTAAAAGCATGGCGTATAGACCTACCCAAGGAAAGCTTGTGCTGTAACCGACAAAACGCGCGAGTGATCTATCTCTCTCCTGCCAACATATGCACATCACAACTGGACTAAAGTGCAATGTATGAAGGTGACCTGGTCTGATAAATCATGTTTTCTGTTATGTTCTGTGGAAGCCCTTGTGTGTGCGGTACGTCAGGGGAAAACAATGGTAGCGATACATTTTTGGAAGGAAGCAAGTTAGTGAAAGCAGTGTGGTGCACTTGGACATTTTCCTAGTACCCAACCAGCAGCCGCGAGCGAAGGGTGTGTGAGTGCGCGCGAGTGAATGATAGGTACGAGAGCGCGCTTTGATGACTATTTTCTTGCAGAATAATAGTGTAGAGGACGGAGCGAGAGGATGCGCGCGCGAGATCTTACAACCAGAGTGCGAGCTCGAGCGCGCTAGCGCGGCGACATTCTACACTAGATACATTTTTGGCTCAGTAAACCACTTTGAAAGTGGTCTACCTGTTCCAGCAGTAATGCGCCTAGAATTGCTGTACTGAAGCTATAAATCATATGGTTTGCGTGCCCCACCTCCCACACACCCCCAGAAGTCAGGCGCATTAAAAAGTGCTGAAGGCGCTCTGTAATGCGCCGGATATTAGGGCGTGATGATGCGCGTGGTTTTACGCACTAGACGGGGAGCTGGAGCTTGGCGTCTAGAATGAGGGTCGTTCTGGGAGAGAAGGAGTGGCCAGTGACTGTTCTCGCGGCAGCAATTTCATACATGTCGCCCTTGGTTTCGGTACCACCTTCCTAATTATGGTTGCAGACCAAATACACCCCATTATGACAATGATATTCCCTAATGGCAGTAATGTCTTTCAGCAGGATAATGTGTCCTGGCATGCTACAAACATTAAGACCTTGACAAAGTATTCAGTGTGTTGACTTGGCCTCCAAGTTTCCCAGATTTAGACCCAAGATGGGTACAGAATCTGAAATTGGCTAGTGATGAGGTGGGGGATAAAAAATATTATTTGCTTGGAACAAACTTTCTGCAGATATAGTTGGACATGATTGATTAGGGCAGAGTAGATAAACCTGTAATATTTTAATGCAGTACATCTCCTATGCTTATATCTGTGGGATGTGCTGGGCAAACAAGTTCACTTCATAACTTACAGGACCTAAGAAATTACTTCTAACGTCTAGGTGTTAAGATACCACAGGATGCCTAGAGTCCATGCATCATTGCGCAGGTAGCTTTAATGTTATTGGTAATCAATGTATATGTCATATTTTAACCAGAATCTGATGTTTTTATAGTTCTTGACTTTTTTTATTTTTTTATTTATCTACTAAGCATTTACCATTTGAATCTTTCATTGCAGAATGCGGGGCAACAGGAAGCTGGAGCATACAGTGTGGCACAATTATCCCTTATTTTGCCCCTTTGCCAATGTATTTCTCTGCATCACATGTGGAACAAAACAGAAAAAATTGTGGCCATCTGGAACAGAGAAGCCCCCGAGGATGTCCTGGATAGCAGTCTTTTGCAGCCACTTGAAAAATATGCTGGGATATCCTTAAAATGGAAAGATGAAGTGCTAGAGTATGTATTCTTCATTTTTTATGCTGTTTCAATGCTTTACATTATTTGCAGCATGAAAATTGCTATAAAACCCTATACAGATGATACAGCTGTGTTCACACAGCCTACCTAGCAGTAAACAGACTGTATGCTTCCTAACTTCTCTATACACACTCTGCCTAAGTCTTATATATATATATATATATATATATATATATATATATATATATATTCATGTTGAAGCAATACATCAGTTTGTCTATGCCAGTGAAATGAGTGCTTCTAGTCGATCAGATAACTGGAGGGTATACTATATGTACATCAAAGCCTACAAACAGTAAAAACTTTTTTTTAAATTATTTGTATTATTGTGAATACTTTTAAGTGTATGTGACTTTAGAACAAGGGTTCTTGCAGTGAAAGTATTTGAATGATGGTCAGAAGAAAGGTAAACCTTTCTATTCACCAGTTGACTAATATCCTCCTGACTCTCCTACGACAGATGATGTCAGAGGAGAGAGATATCGGGTATGTTTTACAGGAAATGTGGTGATTTAATTTAGTAAATACTTGTATTTCTTGTGAAATAACAATTCTGGAGCATCATATCCTATAACTTTGTTGTGCTGTTATTTCTTCTAGAAATGTGTCACTGAATCTGTCAGATGGGTGTTGCCAATTGGGGGTGTGTGCCTGCACGGTCTGATATTGTCCAAACAGTGCTGACAGCCAGTATGTGCAGGGACATGCCCCTTTAAAAAACTGAAATGGTAACATCCAGTTGACAGATTCAGTAATACATTTCTAGGAGTTATATGAGACGATGCTCCAGAATTGTTATTTCCCAGGGAACACAAGGATTTACTAAAACAGGCATGGCAGGAGATGTCACAGACCCATTCTTTTGCTTTCTTGGACGTGGAGGTGTCGTGCAGCAGTTCTCTTTTTTCTCATTTAAAAATGTGCATGTGTATAGAAGGATCCATAGGAATGACTGTGGGATGAACAAGTTACTGAACGTGTATGGTCACCAATAAATTAATTATCAATACTTGCCTGTGTATCGCATACTAGCCAGCCCAAATATGAGTAAATCAGTAGTCAAAATAAAATGAAACTTCTTTAACACAAAATATCAAATGGCAAAATGCAACTTGGTAGCAGAAGCAGGGAAAAGACTGTAACACATCTCCAGCATGATTCAGTGGTTAGCACTTTTGCCTTTGGCCCTGTACTCAAATCTAACTTATGTAATATTTGCCTAGAGCTTACATAGTATCCCTATGCTTATGTAGATTTCTTCCAGAACAGCTTCCCGTCATTGATTTGCTTTGTTACTGGGCCTAGAATGTCTATCTACGTGGTGCACATTGATGTGGTTGTGCACATAAGAAAAAAGTTAACCAAAATAGATAATTTTCACCTACCATAGTTTAAAGAATATACACAAAAGATGGCCGAGAGCAGACTACTGTCTGCCCAAAGAGTGGTCCAATTTTTTGGCCTTTGTCACCTGAAACTAGGTGTGTGAAGCATGATTAGCCAGTCATAGTAGATCATATGTTGCACAACACTGTTTTTTCTTTTCTTTCTTGAATACTGTATGGATAGGTTCACACAATGGCTTTTTTGTTTCCTCGTTGAAAAACGCAAAATTTCAGCGAGGAAATGACCCGAATTCCCAAAGGCAGATTTCTGCTTCCTATACTTGATTATTATCAGCATGTTAAACACCTTTAAAAGCATTGACATGTAAATTCTTTATAGGTGTGGACCTTACACGCCAATAATACTTGTGTAAAAGTGCTGATTTTACATGGGGCATAGTGTAAATCACTTTATTGTCAGATTGGACCCTGATTCTGGATGTGTGAACCCACTGTGTGAACATGCCATTATGCTTCATTCAGCGTCTCTCATTCTCGCTCCACCTCCTCCCCCCGACCACTCTCTGTTGATGTCCCCCAGGGGGCAGTCCTGGGCCCACTACTCCTCTCTTTACACTCTTGGCCTTGGTCAGCTCATAGCTTCACACGGCTGTCACTACCATCTATAGGCTGATGACACCCTACTCTACATCACTGGCCCAGATGTTACCTCTTTTCTCTCCCGGATCCCAGACTGTTTATCATCCATTTCCTCCTTCTTCTCCTCCAATCTCCTTTAACTAAATGTGGAGAAAACTGAATTTATCATCTTTCCACCGTCCCACTCCATCCCTCCACCTGATCTCTCTATCACTGTTAATGGCTACACTCTCTCACCAGTCTTGACAGACCACTGCCTTGGGGTAATCTTCAACTCCTCTCTGTCTTTCAAACCGCACATCCAAGCCCTTACCTCTGCCTGTCACCTCCACCTGAAAGATATCTCTCGCATCCGCTCATTCCTCAACTTCAACAATACAAAATGCTGGTCCATGCCCTTGTCATCTCCCGCCTAGACTACTGTAACACCGTTTTCTGTGGCCTCTTATCTAACACTCTTGCTCCCCTTCAATCCATCCTCAATTCTGCTGCCCGTCTTATCCACCTCTCTCCTCGCTACTCCTCTGCCTCTCCCCTCTGCCAATCCCTGCACTGGCTACCCATTGCCCAGCGAATTCATTTCACGCTACTAACCATGACCTACAAGGCTCTCCATAACCTCTCTCCTTCATACATCTCTGCCTTAATCTCCAGATATCTCGCCTCATGTCATCTCCGCTCCTCACAGAACCTTCTTCTCTGCTCTCCCCTTATCAGCTCCTCACATAACCGTCTCCAAGACTTCTCCTGTGCTTCCCCCATACTCTGGAACTCACTGCCCCAACACATCAGACTCTTCCACTTTCACCAGGTTAAAAAAAAAACTGAAAACCCATCTCTTCAGGATTGCCTATAAACTATAGTACCCCTGCTGCCACAGTAATACCACATAAACATGTCTGCCCCTCACCTTCTGTCTCCTCCTCCACTGTAGATTGTAAGCCCTCACGAGCAGGGTCCTCTCTCCCTCTGTTGTGCCAGTTGTAAGTCACTCATCGTTATCATTGTACTCATTTGACTTATGTTATGTATGTAAACCCCTTGAATGTACAACGCCATGGAATCAACGGGGCTTTAAAATAAATAATAATATTTCCAGTTTACCCTTCAAATTTTATGGGATTTTTTGTATGACGTCCTAATTTGTTTTGTGATGGATTTAACTGATTGTAATGTAGGCTATGTTCACACGGTTATTTCAGAAGTATTTTACATCGATTGCCGTCTAAATTCGTTCTGAATAGGTGAAATCATTTCAAATAAGGGCACTAAGTTGGACGTATTTGTAATGATTTCGAGGATTCATCACCATTCATTATAGGTGGTGAATCCGTCTGGAAAAAATTCCATGCACATGTCTTTCCGCCGTTTTGCGCTCAATCCGCGGCGCAATCCGGAACGAAAAAGTGTCGTCGAACGCGACACGTTTTCCATTAAAATCAATGTAAAAGGCCAGTTACTTGTTTGTAACTGATTTCACAACGGATTTGCGGCCGTAAATACGGCTGCAAATCCGCTGCGAAATAAGCCGTGTGAACGAGGCCTTATAGATATGGTCAGAGTGTGAATGTGGAGCCCAAAATAAGCAAATGCAATTGATAAAGTGCTCCTCAAATGCATTTTATTTAAGGGGTTTTCTCAGCATGCTGTTTCACGGAGTCTCAGGCAGCTTTTCACTCACTTTTGTCTAGTCAGGCTGTGGGTGGGGTTGAAAACTAGCTGAGACATTAAAAGATGAAATTTTGCGGAAAATTTTAAGCTTCAGCAAACAAAGTTCAAGTGTTGGGGAGTGAAAAAAATTGTTTTTCTGTATAAAAGAAAATTCTTTTTTAGGATAATGGGTCTTCTCTGGAGTGAGCCCCAGCCTGGTAAGTACTCTGCTCTCTATTAATCGGGGAAAAAAAAATGGGTCGTAACCAAATAAATTGTGGCATCAGGAAGAAAAAAAATTCACGCCAAAGGGTAAAATAAAAAAGACCAATTTTTTTAAAAAAAAGTCTTCAATTACCTGCCCTTCCATGTTAAAAATGATCTTTGAAAGGGGAAAAACCCCCCTTTTACCTTATAGTATAGGTTGGAAAGGGGCCCATTGCCATTTTGCAAAGGCCCCAAACCCTTGGGGTTATTAATTAGGAAATTGGCTTAAATTTTTTTGCACTAAAAAAAATATTTTGAATAATGCTTGGCTTTAAATCTTTCAAACAAAAAGTTATCGCAGAGCCAATTTTACAGTGATATGGATTGTGGAATCATTCATTGATAACTAGGTACCAAATTTTATCAGATGTATGGAGGGTCGCTACGTTTTGGGAAAAAATTTTCAAGGTAAAATGAAACCTTTTGCTTTAAAAAGTAAAAAATCTTGTTCACCCCTAAAAGTAAATCCCAAAAAGGGCGACGCCATGCTCCACCAGGTGCCTGGTTAAGGTAGGGATTTTCTTTCAGAGGTGTTTTTTTGTGTACATAATTTTTACATTATGTTTTATCTTGAGGTATTTTTCTAAAATTAAGAGGGAGGGTCCACTGCCTGGGGAAATTCCAAAAATAGAAGTAAAATGAGATGTTTCCTTTTCTATCCTGAAGTTCCTGACATTGTACACATAAAACTAGTTCTTTCCTGTGAAGAAAGATAAAATCATTGTAATCCTGGTTATGTGTATACACTGTGGAACTGACCTTAAATTCTTTATCACAGTTTACAATGAATTCTGCATGTCTTGACGTGTAGAAGTGATCAGCATGTGTGTGCTCCTTTGTGATGTTTACATGTTTATTAAAAGGGTTTGCCCCAAGTGAAACACTAAGGCAGGGGCGTAGCTAGGCTCTGGGCGGGGTGCCCAAAAATTCAGCTTGGGGCCCCCCCCACCCCGGGCCCCGTTGTGGGCCAAATAGTTTTCACAACGTTCCCCCACTTGACGCCGGATGTCTGTGGTGTAGCGCGGGTGAAAATTTTTTCTATTAAAAGAAATTGTCCAATGAAGAAAATTAATTTCAAGGGCCCCAAAAAAAACAATTATACACCCCAAAGCATCGTTCCCACTTGCCCCCCTCCACCTCAAATAAATGTTGTCCCCGTGCTTTGCCTCGCTCCTGCCTGCACCGCTCAGCACCTGACCAGTATACTCCGGTGGGGAGAGGGGGCTTCTGTTCCCCTAATTTAAAGGCCCACTGCTGTAACCCCTGTACTAAGCCACGTCACACCACACACAAAAGTATATACGCAAATATAAAAGTATACACAACACCACACAATATATATTCCCACATATATGTGGTCTAATGGTATGTTTTAAATGAGACTGGCCCATGTGACAGGCTGCTGGCTTTCGTTCTACAGCGCTGTGGGACTACAAGTACCAGTATACCAACCCTACAATGCTTTCAGTTTTGATCTAGTGTGGTATGCGGGTTACTTGTGTCCCACAGCAGCTGCGGACTAAAAGAAACCAGCATGCCTGCCACATGGGCAAGTTCTCATGTAACTTAAGGTATAGACATTAGACACACACAATAGGTGTATATGTGTGAATACATATACATTATATATAATAACATATAAAGTGTTACTGTGTAATTACTATTCTGGCAGGAGCTGCAGGCAGTTCGAGCACTGCTGTGGCCAGTGATCTTTGAGGCACTTTGACCTGTTCCGCCCGGGATACTGGGAGATGGAGCGCTCCTCCCCCCTCCCTTCCTATCTCTCTATGCAGATAGCAGCCTCCGTGCAGAGCTGACGGCCGGAGGCTGCTGCTGCTTCATGCAGCTGCGATCTTTTGCTCTATATGACAGAGTCATGGCAGAAGTGTGGCGCAGGGGGGGAGTGTACCCCCTTGGCTCAGGGGCCCGGTCGCAATTGCGACCGCTGCGATCCATGTAGCTACGCCACTGCACTAAGGCCTGGTTCACATCTGCATCGGAGGTTCCGTTCAGAGCTGAGGTTTTGCAGGCTCCATTATATGAGACACCAGTGGTGCTTGATGGACCTCATTGGCTACAATGGGTTTGTCGTGTTTCCATCATGGTGTCTGTCATTTTAAGAGAAAAAAATAGCACCATATCCTGTAATATTTTTTTTGTGGAATCCGGAACAGAGATTTTAAAGGGAACCTCCAATGCAGCCTAGCCTTGCCTATCCACAGGAATGCATGAACCTTTTGTGAGTGAATATGCACTACCACTGTATTCAACTAAGATTACATTGGTTGACACATGACACTTAGGCTATATCTACACTGCAGTGGACAAAAAAACAACCTGACAACAAAATCCTAAAAATGTTCATAAAACTGAGGTTTTTTTTGTCCACTGCCTGTCAAAAGCTGCTGAAAAAACTGACATCTTTTGCTGTAATTTGTGCTTTTTATGCACTTTTTTTTGCTGGTCTCCAAGTCTGGTTTTTAATGTATGCATAATTCAAGCCATTTGATGTAACTCCGCCCTACAAATGGGGATGTGAAGCACATTATTGCATTTATATGTAACATTGTAGTCGTTTTCCGGATTTTGGCGCTAATAAAGTTCTCGCTTTTGGCACCAAAAATCATTTTTTTTTAAAGGAGTTTTGACGCTAAAATTTTTTTTTACAGATTTTGACGCTAATAAAGTTTTTTGCTGTTAAACACGTTTTTCACATATTTTGCTGCTAAAATACTTTTTTTTTACATATTTTGTCGCTAATAAAGTTATCTCTTTTTTGTCGCAATACTTTTTTTTAAGAATTTTAGCACTAATATAGTTTTAGGGACAAAATCTGTAAAAATTGTATTTTTAGCGACAAAAGCGAGAAAGTTATTAGCGCTAAAATCTGTAAAAAACTTATTTTAGCGCCAAAATCCATAAAAACCCATATTTTAGCACCAACATGCCTCAGCGACAAAAGCAAGGTAACTTTATTACGAACGGGACACATCGGACATTTGTATGCAGAATTGATAAGGTATAACCTGTGGTAACACCCACTATAGGTTGGAATTTAATCTCGCTTTTTCAGCACTTTTAGAAAATGAAAAACGCTGAAAAAACTCCTGTTTTTCTGTGCAGTGGAGACATAGCCTTGTTGTTCTTGTGATTGCTTGGTGTCCCAGCACAGGGACCCCAGTGATCAGAGATTAAAGGGGTTGTCTCACTACATTGATTCACCTTACCTCAGTTCTGTTTTCTTGGTTTCACTTTGAATTCAGGGGAGTGTTTACTGGCTTCCACTAGGCTGCAGTAGAAGCCAGGTCTGTAGCTATAGCAACCTGTGCTGGCATCCTACCCGGATAGATCAAACAGTTCTGTAGCTATAGTGCCCCGCGGAGCTGATGCAGCCCATACAAGAGGTGATATCTAGGAATAAGTAGGACACCGATAATGGACACATATTGCAAAGTGACTTGTCTTTGCAAGATCTTTAATATAAAAAGCAATCCTTGTAGTGAGACAACCCATTTAAGTACCTATTTTGTGGATACAGAATTAGTGTCGATTTTAGCCACCCCTTTAAGATAACAATGTTCTGGAATTAATAATGACTACTTGCGTTGTGTAACCATTTTTGGCTTATTGTTGTATCATTCCACAGACTCTTGCCAAAGAACAATTGCAAATGTGAAGCAGAGGCAACGCTGAATATTCCCTTCAGACAGGAGTTAATAGGAAAACCTTATGCTGTGAACTTCTTAGCAGGTGTGGAACCGTCAGGCAAAGATGAAATGCACAAGAGAAGAGAAGTGGAATATAAGAATTTCAAGATGAGGTACTGTAACTAGTCAGACTTTATTGTACCATTCTTTTGTTAAGCAGTAATTAAATTTAAGGAAAGAACTGCATGTAAGGAGCCTGTAGTGCAGAAACCCTAGTTTTTGTTTTTTTTCCAGATAGAAAGTATATCCTGAAAGATACACTTCCTTTTTCTTGCTTGGAAAAAAGCTGGAGGTTGGTTGTATAGTTCTCCAGTCAATGGCTAAATTCGAGCCAGACCAAACCTTCCTAAGCCACATCCAAAACGCAACACTATTAAAGCACTAGTAGAGCCATACAGCCTCCAGGCGCTGCTGTATAGACTTCGTTGTGGTGGTATGTCCATATGCTGTTAATGTGCCATGGAGCTTCCACATTTGTATGCGTCTTCATAAAAATTGTAGGCAAGGTGGTATATAATGGAGCCATACTGCAGTCATGTGTGTGAGTGAGATCTTTAAGGGGTATTCTTATCTTACTAATTAGTCTTTATTTACCTTTGTTAACATATTAAGCTATTACTAAACACATTGCTGTTCCAATTTTGCTTCATTTCAGGAATAAAGCAGTTCTCATTTCCTACTTGCTTACACAAGCTTCCCTAGGTTACAATCCACTCTCTGCTCTAAAAACGTTACTCACTGTTGTGTCTTATCAGCAGGTTGAGCTTGCTTCTCAGCCTTGATCTCATCTTTGTAATGATCAAAACATTTAACCCTTTGGACTAGAGAGAAGTCTTGTGCCATTATGTCTGCAGGTCTCATATCTGTGTTATTACATTAAAGAGAAGAGTCACTTGGCAGCATGTAAGTTTTTTCTTCTCTCACTAGAAGCGTCCTTTTGTGAAGAATACAGCTCAGCTAGCTTATATTTACAGCTAGACCTCCTGCATGGACAGTGGTGATGGATGGGGTTGTTAAAACGATGACAGGTTCCCTCTAACGGGCAAAGCAAGGAATAGGAGCAAGCAGAGCTGAAATGTCAGTCACTGTTGTAGAACCGCCCACAGCCTGCACAGAAGCCCGAAGACGCTGTGACGATTGAGAACAGCTAGATGAGACAACCCCTTTAATAATTTTGTACTTTTTTGCTAGAAAGGGAATAGTCTGAAAGCCAAAGTTTGCTATAGTGCTCTGATTACTGCTAAATCACAAAAACTGGTAAGTGAACTTCTTTAAAATCATAAATGTATTCAGATTCGCATATATCAGAACTGATTGTAAACACAGAAGTATTACAAAATCACCATAAATAACATACACTTCCTGAATCCTATTAAAGAACAGGTTGTGCTTCAAAGTCCACTACTGCTTTTGGAAAGGTTACCACTTATCTCCTCTTCTAGGATCTTACAGAGGAAAAGCAATTGCTGACATACAATGACATAATAAATCATCTTAGACCTGTTTGCTTTGATACAAAATTTTATTGTAAGGCTATGTCTACACTGCGCGGGAAAACGATCGTTTCTTCGGCACTTTTCGTTTTTTTAAAATGCCGAAGATACGATCGTTCCTGCAGCCCCATAGACGGCAATAGGAAAGACGAGCTGCTGTCTACATAGCTCGTCTTTTCTCTGCCCGTCTTTTGGCAGGGGCGTATTATACAACAACTTGTATAATACGCCGGCGCTTCTCGTTTTCTTGCCGTTTTCCCATACAATACAATAAAACCGCGGTTTTTGTACAAAGCGTTACAAAAACCACGGTCCTGCATCAGAGAAAAAACGGCCGCTTTTGGGCCGTTTTTTTGTCCAATGCAGTGAAGACACAGCCTCATTTTACATATCTTGATTAACAGGCCATATCCAATATAAAAACACCAGACGAACACCAAAGGTCCAACGCAGAGCTTATCTTGAGCTTCACCAGATGACATCTTCTAGAATACAGATGTGGCAAGCTCAGTACACTTTACATTAGACAGCTGCCCCCGCAAAAACACACAAAACCCAGTTCAGAGGTAACTCTTACCTAGCCATGTGATGCAGAGATTTTCCCGTGACACATTGTGCTTTACGTGAATAAGACATTTTGCTCCATACTGTCCTTGTTTACTTTTTAATAATATGAAAATGTTTTTAAAATTTGAAATTTTCACAACTCAATGTCTGCTTGCAAGACAGTTATTCCGCACAAAATAGTTCATAACTAGCATATATCATATGTCTATTGTAGGTTGGTATCATTTTTTTAAATGTCTTTAATTTTTTACAACATTAGGGGGCTTAGAAATTTATTTGTAACTTTTCAAATTTTCAAGAAAATTTGCAGCATTTATTTATTTCAGTGACCAGTTCTAACTTGTCTTTGATTGGCCTACATGTTAGATACAGACATAAATGACTCCCTCTAAGAAACAGTACCCTTAGGGGCCGTTCACACGGCTTATTCTGAGACTGATTGGAGCCGTACTGCGCGCCGTTTTTGCGCTGCAGTACGGCTGGAATCCGTCCCAGTAACTACGGTAATCCACAGTTCTCATAGAGAACTATGGATTCCGTCTCTCCTCCCCGCTCGGCGAATCCGAGGGGCGGGGAGAAAGTGACATGTTCATTATCCCGGCGGAATACGCGCCGTAAATAATGCATGTCTATGGGGCCGGGGAGCTGCGCCCTTGCCCCGCCCCTTATTCAAGCCGTAATTGCAGGCGAAATCCATCCCACAATTACGGCTTGAATTAGCCGTGTGAACCAGCCCTTAAAGTATTCAATATAGCATTTAGGAAGTTTGTTAACCATTTGGGGGTTTTACAGAAATTAAAGCAAAGTATAGGTGACGTTTCAAAATGTAACTTTTTTCAGATTTTCAATATTTATCCATTTTTCACTGAAACACAGTAGATTTGACCAAGAAATTGCGACTCGATATTGATTCTCTCAATTCTGTCTTTTTTAGAGATTACTGTTTGTAAAGGGCGGTGTACGTGTATTTATTTATTTTTTTACATTTTCACTGTTTTTTGACCTGTTTCCATAGGGGACTTGTATTAGACATTTTTAGATCATTGTTACAATGGAGAGCAGCACACAGCGGTGCTGTGTACTGCTCTCCCTGGCAACTGTTTATCACTTTGCCTGGCCATTCTTACGTCACAGGCAGCCCAGAAGCCTCACAAAGGTAAGCCATCAGCAGCCGCAATCGTACGCAGCAGGCCGGGGGACAGAGACCCCCCTTCACCCTGTTTTTCCCCTTTAGCTCGCAAAAAAATCACAGTCGTTAAAGGACGGGGGGACTACAGTAACAGAAAGTTTGGGCAAGATTTAGGGTTATTTAGTTTAGAGAAAAAAAGGGCTTCGGGGGGACATAATAAATATGTTTAAAAAAAACAAAGGGTCAATATAAGATCTTTTCCCCAAGATTTATTTATACACAGGGCTGTATCTGAACAAGGGGGCATCCTTACGCTTGAGGAACAAAGTTTTCTACATAAACAAGAAAGGGGTTCTTTACTTAAGAGCAGGAGACTATGGAATTCTCTGCCAGAGGACTGGTCATGGTGAAATTTAATAACCGAGTTCAAAAAAGGGTTTGGATGCATTTTTTTGGAGCGTAATAATATAAAAAGTTATAGTGACCAGGATTCAGGAGAGGGGTCATTGAAACCCCGGGGTTTTCTATTGCCAAATTGGAGTCAGGAAGGAATTTTTTTCCCAAAAGAGGACAAATTGGGTTCTACCCCCTTGGGGGTTTTTGCTTCCCTGGATCCACCTTAGCACAACAGGCGAACAGATGGCCCTTGTTTTTTTTAGCCTTAAAAACTAGAAACTATGAAAGGGTTAATTACCTGGGCTGGAGTGAGCTCTGGCCACAGGCAATGAAGCATGGAGAAAGCTGTAATATACAGCTGGTTCCATGTATTTCATCTTACTAGTTTCCCGCCCCCAGGGGGAGAAGTATAAAACCGCCATCTTTGACCCCTATTGCATTGTTTATACAATGCAATAGGTTGTATAAGTGATTGTGCACCCTGGAGGGACTCAATGTTACAGTAAAAAAAAAAAGTTTAAGTGTAAAAATATGTGTATCGAAATTTCAAATTGCCCCCTTTTTGCCATTTTACAAATAAAATAATAAAAAAGTTACATATAATTGGTATCGCCGCTTCCAAAAAAGTTTAATCTATTAAAATATAACATCATTTATACTGTACTATGAACACCGTAAAAGAAAAAAACAATTCCAAACGGCAAAATTGTGGGTTTTTTTGGTCACTTCAGGTCCCCTAAAAATTTGAATAAAAGTGATCACAAAAGTCGCATCTACCCCTAAATTATCCGAATAAAAATGTACACTTAAGCCAGAAAAAATGCTCCTTTAATCAATAACATTGGAAATGCAAAGAGTTTTTAAAAAATGGGGGCGGGGGGTTTTTTTTTTTTTAATTTTTTTTTTTTTTTTAAGGGGTACTAAGAATAATCAAACCCTACATATTTGGTATTTGCCCGGAAAAGTATAACCTTAAAAACAGAGAAACACATTATTTATTCCGGGGAAATGAATTCCTTTTTAAAAAAAAAAAAAAAAAAACCAAAAATGGGGCCCAAGTAGGTGGTTTTTTTTTTACATTTTGATCCTTTTTTTGCGTTTCCAAGGTAGTTATGGACGGTGAAAGAAAACCCTTTTCAAAGAAAATCTTGTCCCCCAAAAATAAAAGCCCTCACATGTCTATGTAGATGAAAAAATAAAAAGGTTATGACTCTTGGAAGGCGAGAAGGAAAAACCGCTCAGGCCTTAAGGGTTAATTTATTTACTTACTATGTACATATAATAGGAAATCATATAAGCTTCTAATATTTGTGTTAAAAATTCATGTGCCTCTCTTATAACAGTGCAGTAGGCTCCTATCTAGAAAAAAAAAATGGTGTAGCCCACATGACTGTCTATAATAATAGCTGTATGGACAGAACAGTTACTGTATTTTTCAGACTATATAAGACCCTTTTTTTCCCCAAACTTGGGGGGAAAACAGGGGTGCATCTTATGGTTAAACGTACTATGGGGCCCGAGGCGTATTGAATGGGGCTGCACTGAGCTTTTCTCGGGCGGCGGGGAAAAGACAAGCTGCGGGAACCCCGGGGTTTAAAAATTGTAATGGGTAATGAATAAAGTCCCTGTGTCAGCGTACAATAGTACTGCGTAATAGGACAAGGAAGTGTGCCCCCTAGTGGCAAGTCCTAGGGGACTTGGTTTTATAGAAAAAAAAAAGTTTTAAAAAACAAATTTTAAAAAGTTCAACCCCCCCTTCTCCATTTTGCAAATAAAATAAAAAAATGTTACACATTTAGTATCACCACTTTTGTAAAAGTCCAATCTAATAAAATATAACATCATTTATCCCATACACCGAACACCGTAGAAGAAAAAATTCCAAAAACCAAAAAAAAGTGGGTTTTTTTTTTAATTTCATATCTCAAAAGATTGGAATAAAAGTGATCAAAATTCCCCAAAAACCCCAAAGGACCAATAAAAACTACAGTTCAGCCTGCACTTTTTTGCTTAAATTTTTTTTTTCCTATTTTCCCCCTCCAAAACCTACCGTAGGTGCGTCTTATAGTCCGGTGCTTCTTATAGTCCGAAAAATACGGTGTGTGACCCCTGGTATCCAGATAACAGTAGTGTATGGAAGAGCAGAACTTCTCCAGTATTACTACCTCCAGCAGCATCTTATCATGTGGCCGCCACAGGTCATGTGACCCTGGCATCCAGGTAACAGTGTATGGAGGAGGAGAAATTCTCCAGTATTACCACCTCCAGCAGAGTCTTATCATGTGGCCACCAAACTGGTCATATGACCCCTGGTATCCAGGTAACAGATTATTCAGGAGCAGAACTTCTCCAGTATTACTACCTCCAGCAGCGTCTTATGTCTGTCAGTATCTGCGGAGAAAACACCACACATTCTTCCCTTTTGTCATCTTTAAGCTTTTTTTTTTTGTTACAGCTAGGGTATGTTCACATGGCGGGTTGAGTCCGTGCGGACATACGCTTTAAATGCGTATTTGGATCCATCTGTCGGACCCTAAATGGACTCAAATACGTATCTAACAAATAGCAATGTGATTTTACATTGCTTTTAATATGAAACGCGCATCGGCAATCACACGAGTTATCACCGACGCGTCTCATTACGTCTTTCGGATCCGTTCCAAGAATTGACATGTCAATTCTTGGCCCAAAAGACGCAGCATGAGCCCTATTTAAAACTATAGGGTGTGACCCTGCTGCATTCAACACATATCCAAACACGCAGCTGCGTGTTGGATCGGTTTAGGATCCGAACGACGCAGCATTTTGGGATGCGATTTTCGGATCCAAAGTCGGATTCAAAGACACGGTGTGAACAGCCCCTTAAGGTTATTCACAACATGACCTTTATATAATATGTTTTCTCTTTTTGTTACGTGTATTCTCACTTAGTCGCCAATATCGGAGTTCCCCACTCCGTTTCTGAATACTTTATAAAAAATAGATGGCGTTAAAATAAGTTTATCAACATCTATTTTTTATAAAGTATTCACAACATGACAACACTTACAGAGACAGCAATTATATAAGGAACAACACACAGTAAAGAAGTTTATGGAATAACCATATTACCAGTATACTTTTTCCACCATTATTCCTGTTAACGTACCCCAAAGATGTATAGTCCAGAAATGTCGGCTATACCATTTATATAAGTTTTTATCGTTTTTTTTATTCCATGTTTATGTGCTGCCGGAGGAACAAAAATCGCAATTCTGTGATATTTATTTATTTTACGCCGTGGGATAATAATGTGACATATTTATAGGATAACAAACCACTAAGTACCTGGGGAAAAACATATCTGAAGAAAGAAGAGTGTCTATTAACTTAACCACATTACTATTTTGCCATAGGCAAAAAACTCTTCTCTCAACAGTGATTTATAGTAATACTTAACCTTTATTATTATTATTATAATAAACATAACCTATCAAAATTACATTAAAATTTTCACCTTCTGCTCCACTCTATAATTATAGAAGCATAATTATTGTATATAATAATTTATATACAATAAATGCTTGTATAATTAAAGGAGTGGGGCAGAAGGTGAACATTTTTATGTAATTTTGATAGGTTATGTTTATAATAATAAAGGTGAAGTATTACTATAAATTACTGTTGAGAGAAGAAAAAGTAATGTGTTTGTATTTATAGGATAGATCATTACGCGCGTAGTGATACAAAATATGCGTACTTTATTTTTTATCTTTCTTTGGGGCAATTAACGTTTGTAAAGGGGACAAGGGCAGTGTACATGTTTTTATTTTATTCATTTTTCTAGATGAGAGGGTCTTCTGCATTGGCATATAAAATAGGTACAGAAAGAATTGTTAAAACATGTATGTCAAAAAATGTATGACTTCCCTTTATATACATAATAAATCGAAACAATATAAGTGGCCAACTAATTTAAAGGGACACTACCATCAAAATTTTTATTTTCACGTATTGACAAGCAATATGTGACCACTATATGGATGTTTTTAATTCGGTGGTTGAATTTTCTTTATATAAGTTTTTTAAAGTTCCCTTTGTAAAGTGAGATAAGTTGGCTCTGCTATTCAGAAGCATTCTCACCTCTGGAGAAGGACATTATTTTTGCATGTGATATTTAATTGCATAAGACTCCTGAAATAAATATTTAATTTAACAAAAATACTTCTTTCTGATGGAAGTGTCACTTTAAAGTTTATTGGCGATTTATCACCATGTGATTCCGTTAGGGCCGCCAATGTAGAATGATTTTCCATTATTGGTTACTTTTATCTACAGAGCCATATTATTTTATGCAATCTATTCATAGTAGTCTTCTCAAATTAGAGAAAGGACTTGTGACAAGGCAGAAATGTTGCATTACTATCAGTGAATAAGTCACTTATTAACTGTGGAGTGCTGCAGTTTCTTGATTTACTAGCTATTAAGGGCCCTTCACACGGCTTATTGCAGGGACGGATTTCAGTCGTATTGTGCGCCGTACTGCGCTGCAATACGGCTGGAATCCATCCCAGCCATTATGGTAATCCACAGTTCTCATAGAGAACTACGGATTCCGTCTCTCCTCCCAGCTCGGCGAATACACAGAGCGGGGAGAAAGTGACGTGCACATTATCCCGGCGGGATACGCGCCGTGGAAATGGATGTCTATGGGGCCGACGAGCTCCGCCCCCGCCCCTTATTCAAGCCGTAATTGCGGGCGAAATCCGTCCTGCAAATACGGCTTGAGTAATCCGTGTGAACCGACCCTTAGGATGCTGGAACAAGGTCAGATTTGCTGGCATCAGGGAATAATTTGCTTGCTATTTGGTGTTGCAGCTTGCTTGGAATATTAGCAAATTAGATTTATGCTGTTAAATTGTTTATATTTAAGTGTGCATTAGGTTGCTATATTGTTTTTAGTATTTTTTGCTCTAAGGGTGCTTTCACACAGTGCAGTTTTGGTGCACTTTTAACTGCGCTCCAATTAAACTGTCTTTATTACCAGCAAGCTTCTTTCAGTTGTCTAAATTGTTCAGAAAGGTATTTCAAGTAAGTAATCGATTACTGTGTTTGAAGTCTTATGGATTACAAACACACTAATTGATTACTCACTTTCCAAACAGTTTAGATAAGTGCAAAAAGCTTGCTGGTAACAAACACACATAGGGCCACATGTATGAAAACTGTCTAGGTCTAAAACTCACTTTGTTGCCCATAGCAACCAATCAGAGTGCCATTTCATTTCATATAGTGCTCTGGAAAAATGAGAGGGGTGCTCTCTGATTGGTTACTGTGGGCAACACAGTGAGTTTTAGACTTAGACAGTTTTCATACGTGGTCCATAATTGGAGCGCAGTTAAAACTGCACCAAAACTGCGCTGTGTGAAAGCACTCTAACTATGTATTGCTTTTGATGTTTTGGTTTTGAGGATTGTATTTATGGTTTGTAGCAAATCTGATATTTTATATACAACTGTATATTATTCCCTTTTTTGAGAATATGTGCATTTTAGATAATAAGTCTAAATTCATTTATTAATGTGTTTGTATATGGGCAGGTGGTTTATGTACATGAATTGGGCTTTGCTTAAGCCAAAGATAAACACTGGTACATAAACATCTGAATACCAACAAATATGGTATTTAGACTGTGGAGGTTAGCTGCAGGTAGGCAAGAAACAGGTAAAAGTCCAAGATCCAGTTGCTACCTGGGTTTACTTAGCAAATGCAAACAAAACAAGTCTTAATTTCAGGCTAATAGAGCACCGACTAGACACAGTTGTGCTAGTTTTAGCACAGACTGCGTCAGCCTTTATTGGCCTGATCCACCTCCCTGACATGGAAAA
>JAODAL010015629.1:0-83210 GCA_025379985.1 Phyllomedusa bahiana | reverse complement strand
GCCGGGGGGAATTTACGGAAAAAAAACGGCGTTTAAAGCCGATCATACTGCCCCCCCAATGTGTTTAGCCCAAAACCCAACACTGCTGTTGTAATTTGGGGGAGATTCCCAATTTGGAAAATCCTGGCCTAAAAGGCAGCACTAAATTTGTCCCTGACTGTGTAGGGGTTTACCGATAAATTTTATATTTTGCCCAATGGGGAGCCTTTTTGTTTATCCCAGAGAAAAAAAATAGGCTCTAAAAAATTCCCCAAAACAATTTTGGGAGTAGTTTTGGGAACGAAAACCCCTCCCAACTTATCTGCCTGTAAAAATATTGTTTTTTAAATGTGGTTTCCTGCATCCAAAATAAATCCAGGGTTTAGATTGCAGGTCATTTAGAAGGGGGAAAGGGAAAAAAAGGGGAAGAGAACGGGTATGATAAAAATTTTGGGTGTAAATTTTGTGAGATTGATTTTTCCCAACCCAGGTTAGGGGAATAATTGCAGTCTTTATCTTGCTTTAAATAAAGATGCTAGGTCATTTAAATTAGAGTTTAATGATATGTTACGTAGTATTGACCAAAAAACGGGAATTCCTTTAGCGGGTCACTTCCTGGGGGGGAGCAGTTTACTGTTAATAAGGTAGATTTTTTGCTTTTAATTTATGTATGAGAATTTGAATAACTCTCTTTAATATGGACAGGAGAACTGGAATAGAAGAGAAGGATTTTTACAGGAATTAAGATATCGTCTGCATGAGGATGACTTATGTTCTGTATTAAAAATGGATATTCGGATCTAGGGCAAGGGGTTCCACCATAGATTTTTAAATGAGGGAGGGCAGGGGGTATCCTTGAGGGTACCATTTGTTTTATAAAAGAAAAGGGAGAAGTAACTGAGTTAAACACCCCTTTTGTGGAGCGTGTACAGGGACAAGATAGTTTCGAAATTCTCCTAAACCCGAATTTCCTTAGTACCCCCCCGGGGAGGTAAAAACCCAATTTTATTCTGTCAAAGGGGCCTTTCTCCTTTAAGGGGAGAAAAGGCAAAGGGATTTTTTTCCTTTTTAACAAAGTGCGGGGTATGTCCATCACTCTCCAAAACCCCCCATTCTTGCTTGTCCCCCTTTGTATGAATCCTACCTGATCTTTTTTTAATTTCATAGATGGAAAAAAGGTTTGGGTATTCTATTTTGAAAACTATCTTTGAGTAAATTTTAAATATCGCAATTAAGTGGGAAGATGGGTTTTTTAGTTGGGGTAAAAATACCCGGGGACTTTCGGGTTTTGGGGTTTTGGTAGAAATCGTGGCCTTTAAACCCAACTCTGCCGGAGGGGTCCCAAACCCGAGTTATATTTTGGGAAATTTTTTAAAGGGGGAAAAGGGGTTTTAAAGTATTTGGGAGATTAGTTTAAGAAATTCTTTAGACAGGCCATCAGGCCCCGGCGTTTTAATTTTTTTGCGGTTTAATGACCCCTTTTTCAAGCTCTCCTAAGGTAATAGGGTATCAAAAAAAAAATGTTTGCTTCTCTGAAAAGAGGGGAGGGTGTCCCGGTGAAAAAGAAAATTTTTTGCCCCTCCCCCGAAAAACCAAAAATAAACCGGGGGGGGGAAAAAAAAGGTTTGGGTCCCTTCCAAAGGGTTATATAGGGGGGGGAACGTTTTTTAAAACCCCAAAAAGAAAAAAAGGGAGCCCAACAAAAAAACCCCCCCTGGGGGTCATGGTCAGTCAGGGGAAAGGTTTGCAGGGGGCCCCTAAATTCCCCCAGCCCACTGTCCCTCCCCTACTTGGTGGCTCCCCTAAATGGCAAAACCCCAACGGGACGACAGTCCCTATTTCTACTACGTGCGGGGCCCACAGCAAAAACGCAAAAGCCCGCAGCCCGGCCCGATAAGGGTACGGGTACGCCAGAGCCACAAGTGGGAAAAAAAAACCAAGAGAGTAACTAAGCCAAGCCAAGGGTAAAAACCGGGAAAAGTAACCAGTACAAAATTCGGGAGGGCGAGAGGGGGAGGTCGGGAAGCAAGCCAAAGTCAAGGTAAAAAGAAAAGGGGGGGAAACAGGAGAAGCGAAAGGGGGAAACCCCTTTCACAGGCAAAGTTTAAAGCAAACGGGGCGGGTTTTTTAAAGGCCCGCCCGGACACCGCCCAACAGTGATTGGTGCGGCCCCTCCGGACTCCTCTTTTGGGCGGAGGACACACCCTCTGAGTGACTTAACCCAAAACTTTCAATCTTATCAGCCAGGCTTCTCCCTGGGCATGTCATCCGAATGGAAAGGGGTTAACCCCTTTTAGCACCTTGCTCCCGCCCCGGGAACCCAAAGTGTCCGTGACAGTCCCCCTATTTTCTTTTTTTATCTGCCCCGGTTTTAAATTTAAACTATTTTTTGTCCCAGCCCGGAATGTTTTTCCCCCTTCTTGGGCCAAAAAACTTACCAAACCGATCCCAGTGAGGGAAAAGTTCCACCCGGGGCTTTTTCAAGTTAAAGTTCGTACCCCCCTTTAAGGGGGGAGGTTGGGTAGTGCCTTTTTTAAATTCCCCTTTAAACTTTTTTTTTCTTTTGAACACTAGGGGTGGTTTTTAAAACTCGTCTTCCCAAAAGTGTTAAAAATCAAAAAGGGGGAAATTTAACCCCGTTCTTTTCTTTTTTTTTCTAAGGGGTATAGCAATTTAAAATTTCCCCCTAAAAAGCGCTTTTTGCGCACCCACAAGGGGCCCAAAAAAAGGTGCTGTAGGGGTATTTAAAATCAAAAAATCTGTCAATTCTCAGTTAATTCTGCAACTACTTTTTTTTGGAAAAACAACAGAAAAATTATTGATTCGCCATGGGGGGGAAAAGCTGGGGAAAGGCAAAAATTTTTCCTTTTAGCCCTTTTTTGTAAAAATTTGGGGCGTGGGTCTGAAACCCCGTTTCCATCCCGATCTTTCCCAGGGGTAAAACCATTAGGTAGAGTGGGGGCCTTTTCCCAAAAAGGGAAAAAAACTATCCATGATGGGGTTTTTGAACTGCCGGTAAAAAAAATTTTTTTCCCCCTTTCCCCCAGCGGGGAGAAATTTCCCAAAGGCATGAAAAAGTTCCTTTTTTCTAAGGTTTTCCCGTAGTTCTGGTGTGGGCCTAGAAACCCCCCGAAGATCTATCCCAAACCCGGGCAGCAACCATATTAAAGTTTACCGAACTATCAAAAATTTGCTGAAGGGCAATCGCTTGGCCTTTTCCGAAATTTTTTATTGGGGTTTTAAAAAAATTGTTGATGCACATTGGGCCCCATAAAGGGATAGGAATTTTATATGGGGAGACTTTAGTGTACATCCCTTTAAAAAAGATAATCGGCCCTTTTTCTCTTTAATTGAAACCAAGGTTTAAAAAGGGTATGGGATTATTGATGTTTTGGCCTCTCCTGCCCTTTTTTTATCTAAAAAAAGAATTTGGGATATTACTGGAAAATTTCTATGAGTAATCGGCCCGCATTCCACCCCAGGTTTAAAAGAGTTCCTGTAAACAGATCACATCCGCTATTTATTTGGGGGTTTTTCTCCAAAGAAAGACCTTTTTCGGGGAATTCAGGCCAATTAAAATTCAAAAACAAAAAAGTTTTGATAAAAAATTTTTGTTTATAAAAAATAAGAAATCGGGGAAAGGTGAAGTGGGCTATTAGAAAAAAACCTGGAGGGGAGTTGGGGTAGGAAGTTTTTCCTTGTGACTGGGGCCAATGAATTTTTCCCCCAAAAATTTTCCTTTCGGCCCCAAAGGCAGAAAAAAACAAGGGAAAAAGGCGGGGGAAAACCCCCCCAAAAAGCCGCACCCCAATAAATCAAAAAAACATGAAACATTTTAAAATATAAAAAATGAAAGCCCGGAATTCCCGTCAGTTTTTTCCGGGGAAAAGTTAAGTGGGGGAAAAAGTCCCAATGGCCAGGGCTCTGCCCCCAAAAGGGGGGAAAAAAAGCAGAAAAGCAAAGACCCAAAACAAAAAAATACCGGGGGGAAAATCCTGAGAACCTGAGATGAAAAAAAAGGAAACCCGAACGAAAAGTTTTCAGGTTTTTCCCAAAAAAGGGACAAACTTTGGCCTGGGTTGCTTTTCTCCCGACCCAATAAAGGAAAAGAATGTTTTCTTGGTTCCCCATTTTCCTTTTGGCATTTTTTAAACAGTGACGCTGCTGGTGTGGGCAGAAAGTTCCAAGTGGAAAAAAGAATTTTTTCCAATTTTTGAAAAAGGGGTCGACGGGCCAAAACATAAGGTACCTTTTTAATTTTTTTTAAATTTTCGGAATTTAATCCTGATTTTTTACCGGGGGAAAACCCCCAAAGTTTAAATTTATGGAATTGTCTCTTAAGATTTTTTGATAAGGAAAAATTCTTTTTTCCACCGAAGCATTGGGTACCTGGTTTTAAATTCTTTTGGGGAAATATTTTGGGCAAGAGTTAATTTAATTCCTTGGTTGGGAATTTTTTTCTGTTTCCCCAAATTTCTCTCAAAAATTCATTCCTTAGTGCCCAAATAAGTTTCCGGGGTTTTTTAAACCCAAAAAGACTTTCCCCCCGGGGGGAAAAGAAGATGGGGAGAACCCGGTTTTTTAAAATTTTTTGGGCCGTCTATTGGAATTTCTGATCGACTGTTTCAGATTTTTTTAGTGAAAAGGAAAAACCCTCTTTTTTGGGGAGACGACCGGCCATAGATTCCGGTGAGGAAAAGTTTGAAAAAAAGGAAATTTTGGGGCCTGGGGAAAACCCCTGTTCCTTTGGGATGGCCCCCTTCCCCTTTTTTGCCGGGATAAATTTTTTCCGGCCTTGGAACCGGGAAGGGCCCCTTTTTAAGGTTTTTCCCTTACTTTCCCTGGATAAAACTTTTGGGAAAAAATTTGTCCTCCCAAGGGGCTTTAGTTGGGATAAAATTTTAATTTAAAAGGTTTGGAGAGGCAAAAATTCCCCCCGCTTCGTTTCAATTTTGCTCTGTTTCGAAAACAAAAAAGAAATTTTGGAATTGTCCTTTTTTCTAAGGTCCCCATAAATGTTTTTTTCCCCGCCCTTGGGGAAATTTTCCCTAATAAAGAAAAATAGTCTTGAAAGAAAATTGTTTTTTTGCCGGGGTAAAAAGATAGTTTGAAAAAAGAAACCCCTCCTAAAAAAATTCCCCGAAGCAAAAAGGGGGGTCCAAAGGGGGTAAAAAAAAGGGGAAGTGGGTTGGGCTTTTTTTAGGGCCGGAGATTAGGAAAAAAAAATTTTTGGAAAAAAAAAATTTCCGGGTTTTGGTTTTCGTGGCCCTTTTTGGGGGGTTTTTTCTTTTTTTTTGAAAAAGTTTCCCTTCCCCTTGTTTTAAAAAAGTATTGAAATTTTTTAAAAGCTTTTGGGAATTTTGGGGAGGTGTGCAGAGGGTTTTATTTTTGGGTTTTTTTAAAGAAGGTTTTATTGAAAATTTTAAATTAAACCCTTTTTAAAAATTTTTGTTTTTTGGGTAAACCGGGGACATTAAACATCCAAAATAAGTGGGCCCGGAAACCCCCGTAAAAACGGTTTCCCCTAGCTTATTTTTGGAAAGGGTTTTACCAAAATTTGTTTCCTCTCCTCCCGCCGAACCCCCCCCCGGGTTTTGAAAAAAATGCTTAAACAGCTTTGGGGTTAAGGTTTTTTGGAGGAATAGAACCTTTTGGGGGCTTATTTAAACCAAGTATTTTCCCAGCCCCCCAGTCCCCTTTTTTGTTTGGAAAAAAAACCCGGGTAGGTAAAGAAACCGGAAAAGTGCAATTTCAAAACAAAATGGCGTTCTTCCTTTTTCCTTTTTGCCCCCCCAAAACCTTCCCCCCTCCAAAGGCCCCTTTTTGGGGGGAAAGCCGGCCCTAATTTTCCCAATTCCCCGTTTTTAGGGGAGGGAATATTTTGGAGGAAATTAGGGTTTTTTACTCCCTTGTTTAAAATAGCTGCCTTGGGGAGTAAGGGTTTTTTTTTAAAAACTCTGGATGAGGTGAAGCAACCCCTTTAAGCCCTTTGTTTTTAGGGCATTAAAATTTCTAAAATTTGGGGCCCAAGGTCCCGCCATTTAATAGGGTTTGTACTCAAAATGGGCAAAGGGTGTGGGTTTAGTTTTTTTGCCCCTTTTTTGACCCTCCCGCTGGGGCGGTTTGTCCAAAAAGGGGATTGGGCGAAACCCGGTCCGGGGTCCCGCCGCGTTTTCCCTACCTCTGTCAGGGCTTTTGGGCCGGGGGAGTTTTTACCCCAGAGCCCCGGGCTAGTGAAACAATGTCGGGATCTTTTTTCCCCCCCGTCCCCCTTAAGGTACCGCTTTGGGGGCGGGGGCAGTGAGCCAGTCTCCCCCAAAAGGCAGCCGCGGGTTAAACAGCCCCAAAAGAGAACTGTGCCCTGCTGCTGCCGGGCCCTTTCCCCCCACTGAGCCCTCCTCTGTCCTCCAGTGTTTTTCCTCCGAGCGCCCCTTTGCTCCTCCGGGGCACACGGGCCCCGCTGCCGTCTCCCACGTCTGGGTGAGTTCCCCTGTTTGTGGGTCAGTTGGGGTTTGTTTAAGTGTGCTAGGCAGGGGGTTTTTTTGTGCCGTTTTTTTTGGTTCCTCCCCCGGGGCTCTTTTCTAAGCGTCTGCTGCCAAAGCAGAACCCGGGCCAAACCCCTATTTTTCAAAATTTTTATTTTTTTTCAAAAACTTTTCCCCAAAGACAATTTTAAAAAACCTACTTTTTTTTGTGGTGATCCAAAATCAACACGGATTTAAACAAAGATTCTAATAACAAGCCCTTTTTTCTCCCTCTTTTTAATATAAAAACCCTTTTTTTAAATATCATTCATTTTTTTTATGGTTATCCTTAACCCAAACCCTTCACAGTGCCTGCATTTTTGAAGTCGGCCGATAAGAATTTAAAACAAACTTTATTCAATAAATTTACAAAAAAATGATTAAAAAAAACCCTGAGGCAAACAAATAAAAACAAATGCTTTAGGAAAGGAAATTTGGATTACACCAAAATTGTAAATTTTGTTGGCCCTTTTTTCATAATTACCCATAAGTACACACAAAACTGAATTGTGTAATACTTTATGACTGCAGGATTTAAAACCCAAAATGAATCTTATCCCCTTGCCCCCCCAAAACTTGGGGAAAGGCATTTTTTAGCCAATTTTTTTAAAAAAGTTTTTTTTTTGAAAATTTTTTTGGTACAAACTTTTAAAAACACTTTTTACAAATGGGAAAAAAAAAATTTGGTGGATTTAAACATTACAATATTCGTAAAAAAAAATATACAATCTAATCATAAAAAAATCATTTTTTTTTTTAAAACAAAAAAAAGTTAACTAACCCCTTCTTTTTAAAACCACCTCCCACCCCCATGATGAGATGCAGAACCCGCCCAAAAAGGAGATTACAATGACCTACTATTCCTGCTAGGTCAGTAAAAGCCACAAGTTAGCCCTCAACTACGGAAAACAGAACCTTCAGGCATTATCTCCCCAATTCGTACTGCAAGCACCATTTATAAACGAGTGCAAAATATGTAGGCTTTAAAGGAGGGAAAAAGGTAAATAGGTGTTTCCAACATGTTTCCATATATTCATAAATGTACAAGCCGCACCCCTTTTTAACACTGTTTTTTAAATCATATAACTTTGTCAGTTTATTAAAAAATTTCTCCTATCATGGGAGGGGGGCCTGGATAAATGAAGGCTATCAACTTCCTTGTCTATAACATAAGGTATGTAGGCCCCAATAGGGGTCACACACAAGATACTGATACAGTGGGGCCCAAAAGTATTGGGCCCGCAATTCTGCAGATAATACTCAGTTTCTTCCAAAAATTGATTGCAATCCAAATTTTTTTGGGTTTTTAATATATTCTTTATTTTGCTTGCAATGAAAAAACACAAAAAAAATAAACAAAAATCAAATCATTGATCTTTCAAAAAAAAAAACTCCAAAAAGGGCCGGCAAAGATTGGGCACCCTCACCTAATCTTGGTAGCACAACCTTTAGCCAAAAAACTGCGAACAACCGCTTCCGGTAACCATCAATGAGTTTCTTACAATGCTCTGCGGAATTTAGCCATTCTTCTTTGGCAAACGCTCGGTCCCGAGATTTGAAAAGGGGGCCTTCTCCAAACTGCCATTTTGAGATCTCCCCCCACAGGTGTTCTTGGGATTCAGTTTGGTCATTGCTGGCCATTTAAAATCTCCATGCTTTCTCTAAAAAACCATTTTCTAGGGTTTTTGAAGTGTGTTTTTGGTTTGCCCTGCTGGAAGACCCAGATTTGGGGGGGAGCCCCACTTTCTAAAAGCCCCTACATTAGCTGCAAAATTTTTTGGTAGTCTTCAGACTTCATAATGCCATGCACAGGGTAAAAGCAGTCCGGGCCCAAAGGGCAGTAAAGAAACCCCAAAAACATCAGGGAACCCTGCCATTTTTATGGGGACCAGTTTTTTCTTTGAACCCTTTTTTTTTTTTTTTCCTGTAAATCTATTTGATGCCTTTTTTCCCAAAAGCTCTACTTTGTCTCATCTGACCAGGGCATTTTTCCCAAAACGTTTTTGGCTTTCTCAGGTAAGTTTGGGCAAACTCCACCCGGGTTTTTTTATTCTCGGGTAAAAAGGGGTTTTCCCCTGGGTACCCTACCATACGTCCCTTTTCATTAGACCAGGGATATTTACGGGTTACACTGTTGTACCCCGGCGCAGGGCACTTAACTTGTTTGGATGTTATCGGGGTTCTTTATCCCCCAATCCGCACAATTTTGCATTGAAATCTCTCTTTAAATTTTTTCTTTTCCGTCCACTCTAGGGGGGTTAGCCACAGTCCCATGGGCTTTAAAATTCTTGATGACACTGCGCACGGAGACACGGGAACTTTCAGGTTTTTGGAGATGGACTTGTACCTTGAGTTTGCTCAGGCCCTCACAATTTGGATTCTCAAGTCCCAGACAGTTCTTTGGTCTTCTTTCTTTTCTCCATGTCAATGGGTCCCCCACAAGGACTCAGAACAGGGTTGAGTCAACTTTAAAACCATGCAAATGGGGCCCAAATGTGTTTTATTTTTTGCCAACACCTGTTAGGGCCCCAGGTAAATTAAGGGGGTTAATTACACAAATAGAGAAACACACGATTTTTCAAACAGTGCCAATTGTCCCCCCCCTTTTTTTTATGTTTGGTGTGGGCCCTATTCCAATTTGGCTTTATGAAATTCTTTTTGGGGTTTTTTTTCTTTTAAAGGGAAAAAATTAAATGAATATTTTTTAATCCCAAAAATTTGTGATTGAAATTCATTTTCGGAAAAAAACTTAGTATTATCTGACAAAAAATTTTGGGGGGGGTTCCCAAATATTTTGGGGGCCCACCACTGTATATCATGTTATACACTGAAGGGGTTTCCCCCGGGGAAAGAAATTTTTTTTGTACCTGTGTTAAGTCTTCGGACCCCCCTTCCGAATCTTCAAGGGGCCCAAAATTCCCCACACCATTTTAACATAAGGTGAGCACCATCCCGCCACAGCTAGGGCAGCAGTAGTCACTGAAAAATTCCCATGTGATGAAGAGTAAAAGGAGTTTTCATATGCTCGGGTGCAGCATAATTTGGGGAAAATCCTTTGCCTCACACAGGGAAAATGTGTTTGGGGGAGTGATAAAAACATCGTTTCACTGTTTTTTCCCAAGTTTCAAAAACTATATCTGATTCTAAATTTAACCAAAAAAATGGTAATTCTAGATCGTTTGGGAACTAAAGGAAGCAGGGCCCCTGTAGACCCCAAAATAAGCCCTTGGTAGCCCCGCTTCAACCCAAAAACCACCATTGCCAGGACACTATGTAGAGTCATTTTCCAAAAGACTTCAGTTGATTTAAAATATCCCATGTAAAAGTTGAAGATATTGATAGAAAATTGCTGAGGAAGTCCCCAAATTTCTCTTGTAATTGTGAAAAAGTTTTTTGGGGTTTCCCCTTTATGTTGGAAAAGTCAATAGTACCATCCCCAGCGTCCCCAAAAACCCAAAGTCGAAAAACTTCTCTAGCTTCAAAAAATTTAAAGGTTTGGGAAAACAAGAGGAAATTTTTACAGAAAGCTGTAAATTTTTTAAAAAATGGATTTTCCCCTCTGTCCCAGACCTTATTCATCGTTTTAAAAATGTTGGAAAATCATGTTTCCCCTTTTCCCAGCGCCCCGGGCCCTCCAATATGCAGAACAGGTTTTCCCAAGTTTTGGGGTTTCAGGTTCCCCAGCTGAACCTAATTGTCCCTACAGTTTCCCCCCCAAAAAATGTTTTCACTGCAGGGCAATGAAAGAAAACCCAAATTGAATTAAAGAAGGGTTTCCAACCCCTAGCCCCTTGTCCCTCGCAGAACACCAATAAAATTTCGGGAGGGGCCCCTTTTGCCAATTTAACTCACAAAAAAAATTTGATTCTTGTGGAATAGATAAATAGCAACCCGACCAGGGAGTTAGGGAAAATGTCCAACATTTGCGCCATTTGAAAATAATTTTTTTAGCAAAATCTTAAAAGAAAGATCTCCCCCTTTTTTAAATTTAAACAAAAAACAATTTTATTTCGCTATAATCAGAAAAAAACCCCAGTCAGAAACAAGGCCAGCAGAGAGAAAAAGGGAAAAAAATCCCTTACCAATATTGAGGCCAGAAGCCCTAATTTTAAATCCCCCGGGGGTTATACCATCCAACCGAACACTGGACAGCAGAGTCTTTAAAAAAACTTAACCTTTGCCAGGGCCCTTTTTTTGGGACTAAAAAAATAGGCATAGAGCCTATTCGCCACTTTTAAATGTTGCGGGAAAACGAATTGCATAGAGAACATCTTTTAATCCCCAAAGAAAGGGGACCTTCTTTCCTCCCTTTCATTTAAGAAATCTAAGTAATTTGGAAAAAACCCTTGCCCATCTTTTTGTTTATACCCTTTTGACCCCCGGGTCTGTTGGAATCTTGTTCTTAAAGTGCAGAAATTTTAAAAAAAAAGGCTGAAGTGGGGAACCCCTTTTTATGGGCATTTTTTAGGGCCACATTTATGAACCTTTTTTAGGTCTAAAACTCCCCTTTTTTCCATAGGTTATGGGGGCCCCCCGGGGGGGGAAAGACCCCAAAAGTTTCATAATGGGGCCCTTATGCCCAAAAAAGGGGGACAGGGGTTTTCCTTTCCCAAAAGGGGAAAAAAAAAACCATGTTTTCAAAGAAAGACCATGCTTCGGGGCCCCTCGGTTTTTTTCGGGAAACCCCCCAAAATGGGCAGGTTTTTCCTGTGGGACCTTTTTCCAAGCCATAAATTTTGGGCAGAGGTGAAGATTTTTGCATTTTAGCAACTTATAGCTTTTTTTGGGGATTGGGGACCCTTTTCCTTTACTGCGCTGAGCTCTTTCCCCAGTAGCTTTCACTCTGTTTTTTAATTTTTTGTTTTTCTTGGGCTCACCCATGGTTTTTTCCTTTAAATCTCCATGTGAGAGTTTTGTGTGGGCAAAAGGGACATTAGACCCTAATACGGCAGAAAAGAAAATTCCCGGGATAATGGGTTCATGTCCCAAATATTAGCTGCAGTAAACATTAGAAATCCCTTGTTGTAGGGAAAAAAGTAAAGGTTTCACTCCAACAATCGAAAAACAAATTTTTTTAAATTTTTTTTTTTTTGCAAAAATTTTAAAGGGTATTAAACCTAAAAAAAAAAAATGATATTTAAAGAATTTGGGGGTCTATTGAAAAGTTTTAATGTAGATCGAAACGTTTGTTATTAAATCTTTGTTTTTCCGTGTTGATTGGTTTTCCCCATATGAAGTCGGGGTTTTAATTGTCATTGGAATTTATTTTTTGTTTTGCAAAAAAAATAAAAATGTATAAAATTTTTTGATTGTTGGGGTGAACCTACTTTCTTCCTATGTGAATTCCTTTTTGGTGTGCACCCTCCAAAACACCGTGAGTTTCCGAGGGGCATTTTTTTTTTTAATTCTAGGCCCTTTTTGTGTCCCGCCCATCAGCCGCCTATTTTCCGGGATCTGCTCCATGTGCTCCCTTTGGGGGTCCACGGGCCCCCCAAATTTTGTGGTGGCCAGTGTTTCAATAGCTGCTTTGCCTCCCTGCCCATCTTTATTGCCAGGCACCTGTTTGCTGGAAGAGCAGGTGAATCGCTCCAGCCTTGCTCCTGCAGCTTCTGCCTGTGCTGGAGTGCTTTATGGCCATTTTAGAAGTGCAGTTCTCACGTGACGATAGCTCTTTATGATCCCGTTTCAGGACTCCTGCATGCAGTTTGAGTTAGTGATTTGGGGTATAACAGCGGTATAGACATGATTGTAAGCGGGAGCTCCTGTCTATGCTTACTCCTTACATGCCGCTCAATCCACGCCACTTTGGTCATCAAAATAAAGATTATTTGAGTTAAAGGGGTATTCCCACCACATTGATTACCTTTAAACATGTAAGCATAGTTAAAGACTATTACCAAATACATTGTTCTGATTTTGCTTTATTATAGAGTTAGAGCAGTTCAGGTTGTTTACAGAATGTCACGATCTGGCATTGGGGACAGGAGGTGGATCCGCTTGGTCACCTTATATGGGTTTACATAACCTATGCCGGGCAGTGGAGTCAAAGGATCCCCCGGTCTGCACCAGAGGCTGCCATGAGGCTGGTTGGTCTTTGCTGCAGGAAACCCCCAGGTTACTGCCCCGTCATAGGTCTTTGAGGTGACAACTGATGAAGCAGATGGCCTAGTACAGGAGGTTAAGGCAGACAGCAGAGGAGGTAGAGTCAGTAACGTAGCAAAGGAAACAACAACAGGTAGGCAAACAGGAGAACATGCTGGCGTGGAAAGACACAAGGTACTACACCAACAACTGGACAAGGATTCCTGGGAGAGGTGTCCCTAAAAACCCCATAGAGAGATGATTGGCTGGGGAAAGATGAATTTTTGCCTACTTGCCCTTTAAATCACGGATAGTGTGCAAGTGCACCCTAGTGGCCAATATGAAAGATGTAGCAGAAGCACCAGGAACCAGAGGAGGAAGTCGCCGGCAAGGAGGGCAGCCAGGCTGCAGATGGACCGGGGACAGCTGAGTACTGGAGTGAGCAAGAGCACGGACCGACCCCTGGACCGCAGTGCGACCTAGTAAAGAAACTGGAAAATGGGTGCAGCCGCGGCCCGGGACCAGACTAGAGCACACAGTGCTACACAGAAAGTTTCCTATGTTACCACCATCTCACTCTGCTCTAGAAGCAGTGGACAAAATGGTGATGTCACTCCTTGCTGTGTCTCATCAGCATCACAGGAGCTTTTTTTTATCTTTCTTACTGACAAACATTTACCCTTTAGAACTCTGAAGCCTTCTGCCCTGCTGTTAAAACCTCTCCATCACCAATACCCCTCTAATAGGTTCAGCTAGGAATAGCAAAAATGTCAATCACTGCTGTAAAAAAACCTACAGTCTGAACAGAAGTTCAGAGCCTGAAGCTGGCTATGAAAACACGGGCTCGGGTTAAAAAAGGGCTAATAAAGGAAAATTCTTTAAGTTTTTAAATTTAAAAATCTGTTTTTCTACAGATAAATTCCCAACCTGAAGGGGAAAGGGGGGTTGCTGTGGGGGGGAAAGGGAATTTTTTGAAGGGAGGGGGGAAAGTTTTAAAAAAATAGGGATGGGAGGGGGGAAAAATATGGGAAAATGAAGGGGTAGATGGGTTTAAAAGGGGGGCCCAAGACTATATCAGGGGTGGGGGCCCGGAATGGGGGGGGGGAGTAGACCAGGGGGAAATAAGAAGATCCAGGGTTTGGCAAACCACCCATTGAAGATATAGGTCCCAAACAACATTTCATGTAATCCATGCCATTACTAATTGTTTTAATAAATAATCACTTTCTGTCCACAAAAGGGAAATTAATGTATCACCCCATGCATTCACCCTGAAAGGGAAATTTATTATCCATGTCATCTACCGAAGGAGAGATTTTTTAATCGAAAGCCTTTCATCTGAACAGGTAACTTTTAATCCCATGCGGTTTCTACTGAACGGGTTAATGTATGACCCCCAGGGCCGTCTAATGAACAGGGTTAGATACAATCCTAAACCTGACGGAAAGTTTTAAAACGGGAAAGGGGAATTTTAAAATGCCCAAATTCAAAAAATTGCTAAAGTCTTGAAACCCAAAAGGGGGAAAATTTGGGAGGTGTTTTGTTGTAAAAGGAGTTTATTGATGGGGAAGGTATTGCTGAAACATGGGGGACTCCCCCCGCATGTTTGGGGGGGTTTCAAACCTTTTCAAGATTTTTAATCTTTTTGGGAAAAGAGGGCGAACATGAGGGGGGGAGGGTGGGGTCTTTTATGAAAGGGTTAAAAAGAAGGCAAAGGGAAAAGAGGTAATAGGGGGCCCGGAGGGGCAAAATGATGGGGAAAACCATTGTGGGTGAAAAATACAAGGGGGGGAAATCAGAAATATTATTTTTTGGTGTTAATTTTTTAGCCCCCCGAAAAATCACTGAGGAGATAGAAGAACAGATGCATAATCAAATGGGCGGGAAAACAAGGCGGGTACAGTGGAAAATAATGGGTAAATTTTAATTTTCCCCAGGCTTTGGACGGGGGTTTTATGGTTCTGCATAAAACTAAAAAGGAAAGGGGAAGTTTTCAATTTGTTAGAGGAAAATTTTTTTATGGGGCATTTGGGGAGGAACCCCCTAGAATTTATGCCCTTTTGGACTGGTCATTTCAAAACAAAGCAGAACTAGTTGGAGCGGTCACATTTTTCTAAAAACCCTTGGAAACCAGTGCCCAAAATTAAAATTTCTTTTTAGCGTAAAACTGGAAAAAAAGAAAAAAAAAAAAGAGAGGAAGGGAAAAAACCCTTTTAAATTTTTAAAAAGGGGCCCAAAATTTTTTTCCTTATTGAGTGATGCAATACGGGAATTTGGACTGGGAGAAGCTATTAGCAATATTTGTTATAGAACCCAAGGGTGGGGGATTTTTTAAAATATTTTGGGGGAAAATTTTTATTGCAAAAAAATATTCCTATAGGTAAACAAGTAAAGGGGGACAAAAACAAAAACCCAAAATTTAAAACCCTTTCGGTTAAGGGACAAAAAAACCAATAAAAAAAGGGCATTTAAAAAAAATAAATCAGAGGGGTCGGGTTTTACCCTTTTAAAAAATTTTAGAGGGGCTTAATAAAATCTGCAAAAAAGGGTTAAAAACAGCTAAAATTTTAAAATTTAAAGGCCCGGGGCCCCCGGACAGCAAGACTAAACCAAAAATTCTTTAAGCATATAAATGCCAAAAAACCCAAAACAGAAACAAGTAGGACCCCTTAAAAAACCTGTGATGGGGAGCAGTCACTGGGGCCAAGAGAAGGGGGAAAGGAAAAATAAATAGGGTTTTTCCGATCAGTATTAATATCAAAGAAATAGTAGTTATGGGGGTGGGCCCCCCCCCTACAGAAGTAGAAGGGGGCAGTAGTTAATACATCCCTCTGCTATAATTAAATTGGGTTTAGTGTAGAAAAAATCAAAGCCAAGTTAAATAAACTGAATTTTGGGAAAAAGGGTCCCAGGGCCCCCGTTTGGGATTCACCCAAGAGTTCTTAAGAGCTCACTCGGTTATCTCTTGCCCCCGTACATGAAATTTTGAGAAACCCCGGTGACTGGTTTTAGTTTCCCGGGGGGCCTTTGGGGCAAGGGAAAAAGTAAATTTTCCCCCTCTTCAAAAAAGGCTCCCAAATCTTTTCCCAGGTAATTATAGACCAGTAAGTTTTTAAAATTTTTGTTGTGGGAAAAAAGTTTAGGGGGTCATAAGGGGTATATACAGGGGTAAGTTGACAAACACAAAAATTATTAGTGATTGCCAGCATGGGTTTACTAAGGACAGAAGCTTCGACCCAAACTGATCTGGGTTTTTTTGAGGAGGTGATTGGAAATCTGGGTAGCGGGGCGGGGTTTGGGGTATTGTGTTTTTTGACTTTGCGAAGGGAATTTTACACTGTCCCCCATAAGGTTTGTTGGGTAAAATTTGTTCCAATTGGTTAAGTTTAAAAAGTGTGTAATTTGGGTTAAAAAAATGGCTTGGGGGATCGTACTCAGAGAGTGGGGGGTTAAAAAGACTCCCCCCCTGACTGGTCCCTGGTTGTGAGTGGGGTGCCCCAGGGGGTCATATTAGGTCCCCTCCCATTTAATGTATTTATTAACGATTTAGTGGGAAAAGATCGATAGCACTGTTTTGATTTTTTTTCGATGAAACCAAGCGTGCAGGGGAGTGGGGAAAAACTATGGAAATGCTCATAAATTTTCAAAACAGACCTGGACACCTTTTATTTTCTTGGGCTTTCCCCTGGGAAAAGGGGGGCAATTGTGGAAAAAAATGAAAAGGGTTTTCATCTGGGGGAAATTAAACTACAAAGGGATATATGTCCCAGGGGGGGAAAAACTTGGAGAATCGCTTATTTTTGGGAAAAAATATGGGGTTCTTGTAATCAAAAGACTAAAAGAAAAAGCTTTCAAAGTCAATCGGGGGGCCTTAGGGCCAAGGGAAAGATAATTTGGCGTGTATTAAAAGGAACCCCGGACCCCGCGGGGGGCAAGGTGTAAATTTTTACCCCCTGGGAAAAAAATTGGTTTCGTCCTCACTTAGAATTTGCTGTTTAATTTTGGGGCCCCCCCGTTTATAGAAGAGATGTAATGGAGCTAGAGAGAGTACAAAAAACGAGCAACCAAACTTAAAAGGGGGAATGGAGCATCTTAGTTATGAGGAGCGGTTAGTAGAATTGAACTTATTTAGTCTTGAGAAAAGACGGCTTCGGGGGGGACATAATTAATTTATATAAATATATAAATGGTCCTTACAAAAAGAATGGGGAAAAATTATTTCAAGTGAAGCCCCCTCAAAAGACAAGGGGACATTCCCTTCGACTAGAGAAAAAAGGATTCAATCTCCAGAGGAGAAGAGCTTTCTTCACTGTAAAAAACTGTGAATCTGGGGAAATAGCCTGCCTGAGGAGCGGGTCACAGCAGGAACTGTAGAGAGTTCAAGAAAGGCTTAGATAACTACCTGGAACTAAAGAATATTAATGCGTATGTAGCTATGTAAAATTCTGGATCTGGCTGGTGTAGGCTCGGGGGTCAGAGATATGGTCTCCGCTGTAGCAGATTGGTTCTTGCCTTGTGGGTTCCAGGGCATTAACCAGTGGTGAGGCTTGGCTTAATGTCCTTGTCTCTCTCCTTCACCCACATTTTCCCCACCCTTGGTTGAACTTGATGGACACGTGTCTTCTTTCAACCGTACCAACTATGTAACTATGTAACTATGTAGCCAAATTTACAATGAATTGACATGTCTGTGTTTCATAGCACTTGGTTCCTGTTGATCATTTTTCAGATCATGAATAGGCTTATTGATTGCTGTATTACCCTTTGAATAAAAGCTTATAGGAAAATCCAGTTAAAAATGATAGTTATCTAAAATACAGTGCAATAAGATGGCATTAAAATATTATAAATGTGCTACAATTTAACTTTTGACTTATTCTCTGTTCATGGTCCATGTTTAATGTACAGGTAGGTAAGTTTCCACATAAAAAAAAATTCATCTGAAATGTATAGTCACTGGTGTGGCTTCTCTAACACTTGTGACAAGCCACTTTCTCTGCATTACATGGCTTATAATAAATGGATGAGCCAGGTGCTTTGCGAGAAACTCTTGAAGGGACCCTAATACATTTCACAAGCAACCCCTAAAACAGGTTTAGATGTCAAAGATGTCACTCAGATGTCAAAAATGTCACGCTGACTTTCTATGGTCTGGTAAGCTGTGGGGACTACTGTTTTCATTTGAAATGGGGTTGTCTTGATTAAGTCGACAGACATAGAGTAAGCCATTATAGTTAGGCATTATGCCCTATGAAAGGGTGTACATGACTCTTAACTTATGATAATGTCTTGTGATATGACTTAATGCTGCAATCTAGCTACACAAAGGTGACACAGAGATGTAAAACAGAAAATAACTTTTTTTTTTCCATTTCCACCCACAGACTCCTAGACACAGATAACAGAGTACCATGTTTTGTTTCCTTGTAGGATAATTACATTTTTCGGTTCAGAATGTTATTGCGTAAGTATTGTATGACTAAGAATGGGAGTCTATACAACAAGCCAAAGAGCACATGCAAAAAAGTGTACACCCAAAGATAAGAATTAGATATCAAACTTTATTCAATAAATTACAAACAATGATTAAAAACAAGAGCAAACAATACAAACAATGGCAATGGTTCCACTGGGAAACAAAGAAGAAAAAAATTTCCTTACAAAATCATACCTACAATAAACAATTGAAAACTGACCAAAAATATGTACAAGGTATAAATAAAAATGTGTAACCCTCAATACCATAAATATGATATTATATAAATCATTAATTAAATCATTGTCTGAATATTGGATCTGGTTTTTAATGTTTTCTTTACTCATGGTCTGTGATTTATAGAATAAAGTTTGATTTTTTTTGCATATGTTTTGCATACATTCATTGCCTTGTGATATGAATTTGACTAACACATGTGTAGGAGTGCTGCCTGTTCACTCCTTTTGTTATCTAAGGATTATGAGTCCAGCTCGTCAGCGAGATACTGATGTTTTTATGAAAGACATTTTCTATTTTAATAATTTCATAGATTTAAAAATGTTTGACACCATATCAGAAAACATTTGTTAAATATAAAGATGACCCTCACCGTGCCATTTTATACTGTAACATATGTATAAGATATGCATATTGGCTGATTCACCAGATGTATATGGACTCAAAAATTTCACAGGAAGAATTTTTATCCATGGGGTTATCTTTGGGAAAAAAAAGGGACCCCAATAAAAGAAAAAAAAACATTCAAAATCTTTAAAATTTTTGCAAAAAAATCTGTTTAAAATTTTTTTATGCAAAATTACCCCATTTATGAAGGCTGTTAGCAATATTTTTATTACAAGACAAATAATTGGTGCTTAAACTTTAGTTAAACATTACAATTGTTTGTACCATTAGATTTTATTTCTTAATAAATGGTGGGTTTATGTTTAGAGTATAGCTACATTTTATTTTTTTAGATAAAAGGGTCTTTCCCTTCTTCTGCTTCTCCCCTTCTCTGTTTCACACATTGCCTCTCCCCCCTTTCTTCTCCCCCCTTTTCCCTCAGTACTTCGGGAAAACCCCAAAACCCAAAATTAAAATTTTTTTTTTTTTGGAATTTTTTAAAAAGGGGGCCATGGGCCCATAATTTTTAATGCAAAAACCTTTTGAAACAAAGTCAAAGGAACTATGAAAGGAATAATTAAAAAAACCCCTTTTCAAAAGGGGACCCCAGTTTTGGCCCTAAACTGCCTTTATCGGGTTTACTTCTGAAGTGATTCACATTCCTTGAAACCCCCTTGGGCCCTCGTTCATAAGGGCTTATTCTCCCGGGGGCCGTTTGGGCGGCCTTTACTGCGCGCCGGATTTCCCGTTTTCATTTACGGCGCCAATCCGCGGCACCCAATTACGGTAATCCACTGCTCTCATTGGGGAACAGGGGAAATCCGTCGCCCCCCTCCCGTCGGCGAATCCGCCGGGGGGGAAAAGTGCATGCACATTATTTACGGCGGGGTAAAAGGGCCATAAAAAATTAATTGTTTAGGGGGCCCGGGAGGCCGCCCCCCCCGGCCCCCGGCCCCCGTCCCCCCCTTTTTCCGGCAGATTTTGTGCGTCAATCCCGGCGAAACAAATCCGTCGGGAAAACCCGTGTGAACAGGGCCCTTTTAATTTTTGCCACGGGACTGATTTTAAAACCATTTTCCCTTTCCCATTGAATATTCATACGTTCCCATGGGGGAAATTTTATTTTTGAACTTTTAATAGATTTGGATGTCCCCAAAATTTTGGACATAAAAAAAAATTTGGTTTTAAATATAAAAATTAAAAAATGCCCTGGGAGAAAAAATTTCCCGAACTGATTTTTTTGAAGTTGAGGAGTTGCTTTTGGGTCATTTAAATATTACAAATTAGAAAGTCTCCCGGGCCATAAACATAAAGTTGAATTACAAACCAAAACTTTAGTTGTATGAGCAGGAACACACCTCTCAGAAAACAAAAAAACTTAAAAGGGAAAATTTAAACAGTGCGGTAAAGGATTAAAGGGTTAAATTGAGTCAGAAATTTTTTACTTCCTAAAAAATTCCCAATAATCTTTCCCCTACCTGTTCCCTGGGTGAGCTTTTTCGGGTTTCCCCCAACCTTTTTCCCTTTTACCAAACATCGGGGGCCTAAATAAATTAATGGACAGAACAAGAGACAGTAAAACACCCCTACAGGGGGCCTCAAAATCACAGCTCAGAAAAACACATTGGGGCTCAAGAGGGCTTTCCACAACTTGTCCATTTTAAGAAAGACTTTTAAATTTTTTTCTCAAAAGTCTTTTTTTTTCGCTTTTTTGTATATTTGATTTGTTGCGGGAAATTTTTTTTTTTGTATTTGCTGCTTATAATTTTTAAATTGACAATGTGCATGGGGAATGTCACATTTTTCAAAAAAAATTTAAAGCTTTTTTGAAATTTTTTAAAAATGATTTTGTTTTAACTTTTTAAAACCCCCTGTGTTTGTCCAATTTTGAAAAAACAAAAACAGATTTGAAAAAAAATTAGTAAAAATAGAAGTTTTTTAAAAAATATATATAAAAAAAGTTTAAAAAAACCAACAAAATTTTAATTAAAAAGACAAGAGCGGGCATGACCAGCTTTATTTTTTTTACATATTTTTTTTTTCATACTGATTTTGTATTATTTTATTTCTGACAATTGCAAGACAAAACATTACACAAAACTATCGCCCATTTATTTTCTCTTTTTTTATTTTCCATTTTTATTTAAATTTGTATGCTTTTTTTAAAACAAATTTTTTAAACCAAAAAGGGTTTTAAAGAGTATTTAAATAAAAAATTTTTAATTTATAAAAAACATATTAAAATAGTCTTTAAATATTTTCTTCACAGGGCTTTTTTCAATGTTAAAAAGGGGGAAAGCACCCTTTTATTTGGTTTGGATAGAATCCAAATGCAATTATCAAATTTTACAACAAAAAAAAAATTCAGATTTTTTCTACCCTATTGCGAAATTGCTTTCTTGCGAATGTTTTACTTATCTTTTTCCCATATTAAAAAGTAGCTTAAATGGGTGTTCCCACTTTTGGACTTTGAAGGTATATCGCTGGGAATTCCCAAATTCAAAGTCTAAATGGGTGGCAGGCCCCACCAAAGTTAGAGAAAAATTGGAAAGCCAGTTGCACTTGCATGTGGTTTTCCGTTCTGTTCTATGGGTGCCCAGCAAAAGCCAAAATATATAGGAGTTTTTATATTTTGATATAAAAATTTTTTTTACTTATTTTTATATAAATATACACAGAAAAATGGAAATTTCAAGCACGTTTTTTTTTGTATAAATTATGTTTTTCTGTTTTGCCCTAGAAAGGGGAGAAGAGTTAAGAAAAAAATGGGGAAAACCTTTTTTTAGGGTAACTAAAATATATTTATGGGAGCTTTTTGGGAGGGACTAGTCCCTTTTTCATGTTTTTAAGAAGGGGGCTAGTACTCCCCAAACTCACCCCTCAAAAAAAACTCACCCCCTTTTTAAATTATCGCCCGATTTTCCTTTTACTAAAAACCCGATTGTGAAAATCAAATGCCCTCCCAATGGTTTTTATAAACAATACATCCTATTTTGAATTTAAATCAAATTTTTGACGGCAAAATTGTTTAAAAGTAGTAAGAATGTAGGGACACAGGCTTGAAAAAAAATTAAAAGGGGGGTTTTCTAAGACTTCTAAAAATATTCCTACCACGCTAATATAAAAAATTAACCCAAAACTTACCTCCCCTAAACACCATTGTTCCCCGGGATTGCCAAAAAAACCCCTGTTTCCCCAAAAACCTTTGCCCCCCCGCGGGCCCCCCCCATTGATGGCGTCACATTCATGGAAACACTTTAGCTTTAAAAACCCCCCCTGCAAAGTTTAAAAACGTGATCACAGGAGCAGCCAAACACGGGATCCCATGAAAGAAGCCCTCCCGTGAGGATCCCACGGGGGTGCGTACGTGGGGGAACAGAAGTTTTGGCAGTGCTGATACAGTGGTGATGGGAGAGGGAAAATATGGGGTTTAAATTTTTTATGGGTTTTTAAAAGTGGGGGGGTGGTAGGGGGGTTTTTAAAAAATCTTGGGAAAAAAACCCCTTTAAAAGAGGGGTTTTTCCAAAGGGTCTTTTTAATTTCAAGATTTTTAAAAAAAAGGGAAAACCCCCTAATCCGAGAAAGGAAAATTTTTTACAGAGGACGTCGGCAGTGCACTGCTTTCCCCCATTTAATCTCTATGCAAAATTAAAAAGAGAAAGGGAAAATGCAAAACTCAGTATTTTTCCTTCAGTCCGTTGATAAAAAGAAATTTAATTTAAACAGCAGCCACCAAGCTGAATCGCCATGCCATTTGAACATCGGGAACGGGACCCCCGTTCTTGTGATCAGTGTAAGACCGTAATAATCATACACGTATTACTTAACCTGTGAAAAGATGCTAAAGGCCTCATGTATGAAAACTGTCCAGGTGTAAGACTTTCTTTATTGCTTATAGCAAACCCAATTTAGAGCCCCCTTTTTTTTTTTCAGAGCGCTTTTTTGAAATAAAAAATAGGCCCGTGGAGTGGTTGCTATGGGAAAAAAAAAAAGTCTTTTTGACCAAACAGTTTTCATATATGGGGGCCAAAATTTTCCATCCCTTTGGACACCCTTTAACCTGCACAAGGGAAATTAAAATTTAAAAATGGGTTTACGGGCTGTTTTGCAAAACTTTGGATAAATCTATAGTGCAAGTAAATATTAAAAAAAAAAACCCACTTAATAGAGAAAAATGACTCTCTCTTCACATATCAGGCTCTTTTCCTTCTTGTCCTTCATCCTTAAAAAGAAACCGTCACATAGGTTTTTGCCCCCCCTTTCTGGGGCAGAAAAAAAGCTAGTTTCGGACCTGTGTTCCCCCCCTGTGGGCCCTTTTCTGTTTAAAAGTGGGTTTTAAAAGTAAATTTTTTGGGTCAAAATCTGCAGTTTTCAGCTTTGAAAAGCGTTTATATAGAGGGGGTCCCCCTTTTTTTTTATACCTCGCCCCCCCTGGGGGCTAGCCCCACCCAAACCTCAACTTTATAAACCTATTACTTTGTAGGTAGTAAAACATGTGAATAATGCCCTGGGGGGGGCGGCCACCTTTTTTGGGCGGGGCTAAACACTGCTTTATTGGGGGGAAAAAGATTTGACCATTAAAATTTCTCTAAAAACCCACAGCATCTTTCAGAATAAAGGGGGCACACCTTTTGGAAACAGCAGGGCGACACTACCTTGGGCTTCCTCAGCAAGGGGGGAAAAAACCTTTGTGACCAAAGGGTTTTTCTTTAAGTCATCTTTACTCTGAAAAATTCCCAGTAGGCCCAAACCCTTAAAAGATGAGAAAAAGGAAATTTTAACTTATTCTCGTCTAGTGTCCTGGAGGAAACTAGCAGCAAAATAACAATTGGAGCATTTTGCATTAGTATTCTAAGTTGTGCCATTCCTCTGTTATTCCTCCTGGAAATGACTGAGTAAATTGATAAATATGTCATCATGTTTCTTGGGCAAAGGTTTTACTACACAGGTGGGCCCATTCTATCAATGGGGCGCATCAATTAAAGCTGGGACAAAAACCCCCCTATTTAAAAAAGAGAGGGGTAACAACCCTTTTTCAAATTTTTTTATAAAATTTCCCCGAAGGAGTAAAGGAGGGAAAGCCAAAATATGAAACTGCATGTAAAAACACATATTTACTAGAAGCTCTGAAAAAACTTCTCTTTCTAAAAAAAAATGGATTTTTCTTTTGGGGTTTCCCATTTTGTTAGTAACAAAAAAAATTTAAAAAATTTTTGAGGGCGCCAGCAAAATTTTCCACTTACAATTTTTCCCTTTTATTTCTAGAAGACCAAGAAAGTCAAAAAAAAAACAAGAACTTTCACAAGTCGCGGGAAAGGTAAATGAGAAATATTTTACCCCCCAAAGTTCTCTGTTTGCCCCTAAACCCTGTGACGTTCAAGGTTGGATTTTAAAAAGGTAACTAGGGGAATGACAGACAAAAAAAAAAAAATTTTAGAAGCAAAAAAGGACTGGCACCCTTTCGAAGAATCCTATTGTCAACATGGGTTAGATATCAGTAATACTTTAATTAAACCAATTTTATTTTCAGTGGTTTTTTGGGAAACCATTGAAACAGACACATCACCAAACATGTTGCATCTTTTATCAAGGGCAAAACCGCCCTGAGCATCTGTCTGCCCCTTCCGCCCCGCATAAACCAAAGGACAACATTGGCGGGGGACTGTTTGGCACACAACCCATGTCTTTAACAAGTGGTGAAATACGCCAGGTAAAAAAATACAATGTCCACTAACTTAGAAACCACTAAAAGTGAAAAGCACTGAAAACAATGATATATTCTTTTTGATACACTAAACAATTATGATATCTAATTGTCGTTTTAGTAAAACCCAGTGTTTTCCCATCATGCAACTTTTTTTTAAAAATTTTTGGTGGATCCCTGTTATTCCGCCAAAAATTGCCATTTTCACCGGGGTTTCCCAATTGGAGGTGGCCCCTGCAGAGTCTGACAATGCCTAATTATGCGACTTGTCAGTGTGGCGTTACACCCCCCACTGTAACTGGAACTAACATCAAAATTTTGGGGAACAAAATTCTAGAAGGAATAACTGAGGAACAGCACAATATAGTGTTATAAAACAAGATGCTGCAGGATTGTTATTTCACAGGGAACACAGGATTTACTAAAAATAGACATGCCAGACATATAGACATAAATGGACATATCGGACTATAACAAAAGGACATATCAGAAATATAACATAAAGGGGATTTTTGGACATATAACATTAAATGGACATTTCGGACATATAGACATAAATGGACATTTCGGACATATAGACATAAATGGACATTTCGGACATATAGACATAAATGGACATGCAACATAAAAAAAAATGGACATTTCGGACATTTTAACAAAAATGGGGCATATAGACTATAACAAAATGGCTTCGGACATATAGACATAAATGGACTTTTCGGCCCATATACCAAAAAAATGGACATAATCAGAACAAATAACATAAATAGATATACACACATAAGACATAAATGGACATAGCAGACATATACACATAAATAGACATATCATGGGATATCATGACTCCTCTTTAAAGTATAAGATGTGTCAGTATTTATACCCTGAACAAGTATGAACTAGTTCTACCCTTATTATAGGTACCTTTGATAGTTGCATTAACATATAAAAAATTTGTATTTTTTATATTCCTTTTTTCCTTTTTATTTAGGACTTGTTTTTCTCACGGGGAAATCTCCTTTGCTCAGTCTATGGCCAAAAAGACTTGAAGCTTTCACCAACACTGGCAGCTTATGTCAATGGAGTCGCTGTAAGTATATACAAAAAGATATACACATTAATAATTAGTTTTTTTGATTTCATTCAGTCATGTCCGAACCCCTGGATATTCTATGGGTACTTCTCGCCATGTCCTTTTCCACAGCTTCTTTTCAATTGCTTGATTTCAAATTCCTTTCTTTCGGGGAGGGTTTTCCAACCAACAGACCTTTGGTCTCCTCTGTTTCCTATCATTAAGCAGCTGCTTTTCTAATGAATGACCAAAATAGATCAGTTTCCGTCTGGTGATCTTGCCTTCCGGGGAACATTCTGGGTTTATACAAAGAACATCAATAATCAGTAGAAACAATTTAAAAAATCATAAAACTTGTCAATTAGTCATAAAAAATGAAGCCGTTGAGAACCCATGTGGAGAGCAATTTTCTATCTCTTAGTACACTCCATGGACTTTGATGACCATGGGGACCCTGCCACTCACCCCATCGGGCCATGCTTTTTGCCCTTCTGGCGCTTTCTCAATTCTTTCACAAATAGAAAGTCAGTGGTGAAGTCCCTGACAAAGGGTTTCAATGTGGGGATTGAAATACAAGGAAGACTGATGAGCTTCTCTACTGAAGCAAAGAATATTCCTAAAAAGTGGTAATTGTCCATTTATGCATAAATGACTGCAAAAGAAAAAATAGAAAATATTGAAACAATTGATGATGAAAATTTTTTTCAGTTTCATCCACCTTCTGTTGTTTTCACCTTTGGGGGAAAAAGCAGGCACTTCTAGCCAACTTCTTTCATTAGACAAAAACAATCACCCATGCCCTGGGAAAATTTCAGCCTCCTGGCTGGGGCTCCAATGGGGAAAAGCGCCCACCACTAAACCATTACACATTGAATTTTCAACAGGTTAGGCCTTGAAGCTGCCATTTTGGGGGCCCAAAAGGAATGGAGGGGCCAACCTCTCATAAATTTACAGTGCCTGGCTGTTCTGGTTTTAGTGCTTTTTATGGTGATTACCAGCCTAAGGCTCTTGCTTCACCAAGGGGGCATTAGGTTTTTTTCCCTTAGAAGCAAGACATTGCTTTCAAGTCTTTCCCAGCACATCTAGGAATGCACTGGGTAGCTGATGCTGCTGTCTCAGTGAAAGCGGTTTAAGACATTGGCCTTTCAACCCATCCATCGTTCAGACTATTGTTCTTAGAATTCCAGTCTCCAAATACATTAACAGACCCTACCCGATTTTAGAACACGGGGCCGTCACCCTTCCATTTTTAATCCTGCACCGCACTATTGGATGGGGGAAGTCAAAACAAGTCCCTTTCCAGAAGACAAAAGACCTAAGGGGAAAATTTCCCCAAACTTCTGAGCAAAGTAGTATGGAACATCCCCAAAGGGCAAAGAAGCCAAATTTGACAAAGAAGGAAAATGCCTTCGTTAAAAAAGGAAAGTAAACACTGGAAAATGACAACTTTTTAGGCACTGGAGAAAGCCTCTGAGCCGAGAATCTCTAGTAAAGAAATTCTTGTCCAATGCGCAACACCTCTTACAGGAAAACCAAATTCAAGATGTAATACAGAGGGGGAAAATCAAAAAAAATTCCCAGATAGCTCACAGTTACCACACGCTCATACATGGGGGCAATTCCTATATTTTTTTGCAATATTTTTTAGCTTGGGAAAAGGGAAAAATAAAAAATAAAAATTCACCAAATTAAGGGGAAAAGAATTCAAAAAAAAACCCAGACAGCAGGGTTCAACCCCCACTTTTTAAATGAAACAAGTTTTTTTGTAATTTCAATGTTTAAAAAAATTTTTAGGGGAAAACCCTTTGTAAATATTTTTAAACCTTTTTAAAAAGGGGGCCTAAAAATGTTAAATAAGTGTTGGTTTTTATATGGTATTTATGATATTTAATTTTTTTGGCATTCCATTGTCAGGTGTGTCCCCAAAGGGGGGACAAAAACCTCTTCCCACAATTAGCTAGGCATGCGATTCAGGGTGTTTCTATCTTTCACTGGAAATCTAATTATTCTTTATGGGGCTGACAACCACAGATCATAAAAGTTGTAGTAAGCAGGTTTTTTACTTCAAGGCTCTGTTAAACCATACACCCTTCAGAACCATTTTTTTGGTGTAATGCATAATTAAAGGGGTTTTCTCACCATGCTGTTTCATAGACCCACAGCAACTTCAACTCGCATTTCCCGGGTTTGGTTGTGGGTGGTTTTTAAAAGGCCCCTTCACACGGCTTTAAAATTTTTCCGCGGATTGGCGCCGACTGCGTGCCGGATTTGGCCTGCAGTACGGGGCCCCAATCCGCGGCAGCAATTACGGTAATCCACTGCTCTCATAGAGAACAGTGGAATCCGTCGCTCCTCCCCGCTCGGCGAATCCGCTGCGGGGGGAGAAATGGACATGCACATTATTTACGGCGCGTACGCGCCGTAGATAATGCATTGTCTATGGGGCCGGGAGCGGCGCCCCCGCTGCGCTCCGGCCCCGCCCCCGTCCCGCCCCTTATTCACGCCGGATTTGTGAGCTCAATACGGCTCACAAATCCGGCGGGAATAAGCCGTGTGAACACGGCCTAACAGTGATTAGCATATCAGTTCTCCTATTTCTAGCTATTCCTGTTACAGTGATATGACTGCTGGAGGTTTATAATCTCTAGTGTTCAAGACTACAGAGCTCTGAGGGTTTAACTTGTCATTGACTTAGGTAAACAAGCTCCTGTGCTACAAATAACTCACAGTATGGAGTGACATCACCATGGTCAGATGCAGCTTGGAGCAATGACAGAGGAGAGAGCAGAGAGAGGTGGTCGGTAACCAAGAGAAACTTGAATACACTAGCAGTAGATTGTGGTGAGAAAACCCTCTTAAATTTAAAGCAACTTTGTCAATAATCTTAAATAGAAATTCCCTATTATTTGTGCCTACAGCTCCCTTCGAGACATATGTGTACAAGCCTAACTTGTACAGTAACAAATAATCTATCTATTCTCTACTGAAGGAAATTAGACAAGTGATTAATATGCCTGTGTACAGTGTACAGTAAATTCTGTTGATCTGTGTGATCCAACCATAATGTCCTGCTGTATCATACCTAAGCTTTGTAAAATGTATCTGCTATGATTTCAACTACCATGTATAATATTTGTAATTAAATAAAATATTCATTGTAAAGTATGTTCATATGTATCCTGTGTTCTTTATGTCAGTCTCTTTTGGCGATTGTAGTAGTTTGTAATAAAAAAAAAAAGAAAACTCTTGACTACCACACCCCATACAAATAATGTTATTAAAGGGGATTTATCTCTTCGTCTATTTCATTGTACCTTCAGTTTCTCAGCTCCTCAAATCAGGCTTCTCCCCTCCCAGCTGGGTGTTTCTTAACTGAAGGGGGATAACATCATCCCCCCTTCACTGCTCGTGCTCGCTCCCAAGTCAGTGTGTTTGTTTGAGATCAGTGGGAGAAGATAGCACATCCCTGCTCTCACCCCCCTCTCTGTCTGAGCTCACATGTCACTTTCCTCTCCCTATGCAGTCTTATTTTGTAAGAGCTGTTTACATACCACAGGCCTGCATTCAGTCTAGACAGTCTTCTATGAACTCAGAGCACTGACCTCTTCTCCTCTAACAGCTGTTACAGTTGAATCCAGTCTTCTATGAACTCATCCAGAGCAGCACAGATCTGTCTCACTTCTATGTTTACACGCAGGAGCATTAGGCACCGAGCACAATTCTGCTGTTTTAAGATCGTAGAGGCAGCTGCAGTGTTACTGTGGAGCTGCTGGCTGTGCAGAGTGAAATGATGTCAGCCCCTTATTCTGAGTGAATTGACCCATCAGCCAATGAAATGAAAAGAGGTGGAATCTGACCAGCACTGGGGAACAGTGTTTACAGAAGATAAGGCAGACAGTGAAAACAAGACAGCTATGCAAATTACATCCAATTGCAAAGTTGCTTGTTTTCACTGTCCACTTATTCTGAAGACCATTTAATGTAATGATACAACCCCTTTAATTGTCCAGAGCCGATTTTCAGGCTAAAAGCACAGATCTCCTTCCTGTCAAAGACAGGCTTCCATGTATCTGCAAAAAACAAATGGAAACAAAACGTTAAAAACTTTGTAGAAAAAATTTAAAACACACCCTGTTTAAAAGGGGTTGTCTCATACCCTAAGACAGGGGTGGCTCAACATTGTGGTGGCCCACAGTCAGCTTCAGACTCACATTTCCTGGTTAGAGTTGTCTTCTGTTGGATCTTTGGGCCTCGTAATTGTGTCAGAGCCTGAGCCAACTAAAGGATATTCTTGGTCTGGGGGCCGTCCAAACCTGGCCCAAATTTATGAAAATTTATGCTGCCTACGGCAAGCGTCTTTACGAAGGGGATAGGGACGTGGGTTTTTGTTCTTAAGTTAATTTGTTATAATCAGAACAAGTAGATTTTTTAAAATGTAACTCCACACAAATTTTTTTTTTTTTTTTATTTTTGGATGTACAATAAAGGGGTTTTTTCATTTTTTTTGCTGCTTCCCCCCTGTTAGCTATGTCTACACTGCAGGGGCCCCTGAAAAAAAATGACAAAAAAACTTTCATGAACGAGTTTTCTGCCACTCCCTTCAAAGCACTGAAACAAAAGCCTTTTTTGCCCCGATTTGCTTTTTTTTGGCTCTTTTTTTAAACATGCCTTTTTTTGCTTGTTTTAATCTGTTTTTTAATTTTACGCAAAAAATTAACCAATGGATGTAACCCCCTTACAAAGGGGATATAAAGCCATTATTGCATTTATATGTCACTTGAAGTCATTTTATGGATTTTGGCGCTAAAAAATTATATGCGTTTTTTTCCCCAAAAAAAAAAAATTCTGGATTTTTTGTCAATTTTTTTTTCGGGATTTTTGCAAAAAATCGTATTTTCACCGATTCGCTGCAATAAAGTACCCGTTTTTGTCGATAAAAATAATGTTTTTTTTGGAAGCCTGAAAGTCCATTTTTTAAAAGGGAAATTTTATGCTAAAACCGTATTGTTACAGATTTTGACTTAATAAAGTTTTAAACGACAAAATATAAATAAAAAGTATTTTTTGCAAAAAAAAGGGAAAATAACTTTAGAAGAGCCAAAATCCGTAAAAAAAAAATATTTTAGCGTCACAAGGGGGGTAACTTTGTTTGGGCCCCAAAAAAATCGTAAAGAAAAAGGATTTTGCGCTAAAATCCGTTAAAAAAAAGATTCTGCGCCAAAAACGTGAAAAAAAAATATTTTACGCAAAGTGAGATAAATTTATTAAACTGTAAAGTAAAAGGATTTTGGCCCAAAACGTAAAAAGAACTGTTTAAATTGCGCCAAAATCGAAAAAAAAAATTTTTTTTTAGGCCAAGAAGATAACTTTATTAGAGCCAAAATCTGTAAAGAAAAGGATTTTAGCGCCAAAATCCGTAAAGAAAACCTGATTCTGGCGCCAAAATTCATAACAAGTCAGAAGCGAGATAACATATTTTGGCGCTAATAAAGTTAAGAAAAGGATTTTAGCGCCAAAACCCATAAAAAAAAAAAATTCTGGCACAAAAATCCGTAAAAAATTTATTTTTAGCGTCAGAAGTAAGATAACTTTATTAGCGCCAAAATCTGTAAACAAGAAAGGATTTTAGTGCCAAAATCTGTAAAAAAAACAAAAAACCTTTTTTTAGCGAAAAAATATGAATTGCGCAAAAATCGTTAGCAACCAAAGCATGATCACTTTATTACAAAAGTAGACAAGGACACTCAGACATTTGATGCTTTTTTTGAAAAGGGTATAATTTATTAAACCACTACGGGGTGGGACTTGGGTCTCCTGGAGGGTTTTCATTAAAAATTTCGTGGAAAAAAAACGCACGAAAACGCCCAAAAAGACGCCCCAGCGCTTTACATGACCCCGTATAAATTTTTGCTCTGCTCTGGGTTTTTTTAGAACAGTTGCAAAAGACGTCCAAAAAAAAAAACGAGCAAAAAAAAAGCTCAGTGTAGACACAGGAGGGTTTTACTTAGAGTCTATGGAGATAATTACAGTTGTTTTCCAGCTTTTAAAAAATGAAGAAACGGTGAAAAAAATGGTGTTTTTTTTTTGCAGGGGAACAAGCCTTAAGAAGATTTCAGCTCAATTTTTATGCGGGAGGGTGGAACTTGTAGTTCCCAAAAATATATTTTCGTGGGAAAAAAATGGGTCTACAATGCCAGCATGTCCCATAAGTCTCTGTAATGCATCTGGCACTACAACTGATACTCAAAACGGAACCTTCAGTGCAGATGTAAACCTTGCCTTACTCTTTGGCTGTGTGAAGAGGAAGCAAGGGACTAGCTGTTGTCTAACAGAAATAGAGCTCCTCTATATAAATATATAATGAAATAAATCATCACATAGATCTGCACCTGTAATTTAATACATGACATTTTCTGTATACTAAAGAGATGGGGAAAGGGTTACTATCGGTGGTCTAGAAGAGGAAAGGTGTCCAGTTATTTGATTTACTATCCCAGGCCACTGTGGAAGATAATCCACTCCTAAACCGCCAGGAACATGTTATTCATCTTTAACTCACCCTCTAAGTGAATGAGAAATAAGATATTGCACATGTAAAAAGGGATTAGGTAAAGGAAAATAAGTCTTTATTTATAAAACAAATTTTTCAGTTTTTACACCGGGGGTAAATTTATTATGACCACTTCCTTCTTTCCACATTGGCAGCCTGTAGTCATGAAGGAAGCTGTCTTGGGGGGGTACATAAAGCGTATGATAGGCTGTCTGCACACATATCCCTTGTTGATGTCATGGGTAAAAGAAAGGAATGATAATTTTACAAAAAGGGGGGGAATTTAAGCCCCGGGGTAAACAGAATTTCTGAAACTGGCAATTTGTGAACGGTTGGATGCTGCTGTCCCAAAAAGTGTATCGGAGGGGAAAAAATAAACCACTGGCCCACTGATTTAGAATTAAAGGTGGGCTAGGATTTTAACCAAGGGCGTACTCACAATACAGTGAAAAAGTTTGTCACCAAAAATGAACCAGTGAGCCCCAAAAAGATATAGCTAAAAAACAGTTCTTTATCTTTTCTGTGTATGGGGGGGGTCCGATACAGACACATGGTCACTGCAGTCTGCTAATGAAGTTGCTTTGGGAGAAAAAGCTTTGATTTTTTAAAGGCAAATATAAGAAATTTGGGGCCCTTGACGTTGGCCCAAAGGTTTTCCTTTTTTGATAAATTTTTGCTTTTTTTGGGCCCGAAAAGACAGACAGTGGGATGTCAAAACGAGAAAAAATTAGAGAACAAAAAACCCGGGAACCTTTGTTGGTAGAACCAAGCTGGTACAAGCGTTATGAAACAGGGTAATGTTTTTCGTTCATTTACTCAGACCAAACCCCTCAACCTCAAATAGTTTGGGTACAAAACCATCCTTTTAGGCATGTACATCCTTTCAAATTTAATACTTCAATGGGGGGAGATTTGGGGTTTTCAGCCAAGGGCAATGAAAGTCACATGGGCTGAACTGGTTTGGACATTTGGGTTTGGGGAAAAACACGACCAAGCTTCCAAGTACCCCCCTGGGCTCCTAATTTTTCCCCCAAATTTTGCCCCAAATTTAGATCTGGGGGGCCACCTCAATTGTCCCTGTCCTCTCTAGTTTTCCTCCCCCCGCACAAACCCCCCAAACAGCTGTGGGGCAGTTGGCCCCGATACCTGTGACAACCCACCCGGGTTTACTGAGTCACCCCAAAACCTCTTTTAGGTTCCGTCATGCTGCACCCTGGCGGTTACTTCGGATATCAAAATATTGGTCATTTAAAAATGTCATTGGGCTGTGTAAAACATTAAATCATAGGCCGGGGTACAAAAAAATGGGGCACTAGGTGTCCTCAGCCCCCCTTTAGGGGTTTTGTATGGAGCTTCTGTAATCTCACTTTTTAAACCCAAAAGGGGGCGTAAATTCAAAACTCTTGTGTTTTGAAAGTTGATACCATTTTGCCCACCATAAATTTTACTTGGGGAAAAAAAAATTCTAATGGGGTGGAAAAGCGGAAAAAAAACCACAATTGGGACTGGGAAAGGGGAAATTTCTATTAAAACCGTTTTGGGATGAAAGCAACTGTTTGATCACTTTTTATTTTCCAAATTTTACGAGAAATAAAAAAAATTAACCAAAAAAATGCCATTTTGGGCCCGGAAAAAAAATCACGTTATATTTTAATAGATCGCACTTTTACAGATGTGTAACTTTTTATTGTTTTTTATTTGTAAAATTTAACTTTTAATATTTTTTTATTTTTAACACTTATACTTGAAATTTCCCTGGGGACTTGACGCTTGTAACCCATTTGCTTATATAAAGGGTAAATGTAAGAAAGGCCCCGGGAATCACAACTAAGGCCGGGTTTATGGGGCCTATGGGGCTTTACTGTGGTGTAAAGTCAATATAACCCCTGCTTTAATGAGAAGTATGTGCTGGCCAACGTATTTCTAACACTCGGGCCCAGTGCCCTTTCACCCAACTTTCCACCAGTAAGCGCCGGCAAAAAAGAAACTTTTGTATTCTTTTCCAGGAGGACATTGTGCGGGAATACGCTGTAAAGTCATAGCACTCGGTGCTATGATTTTACCATATTTGCAGGCCGTACTTCAAGCACACTGCAGCGCAATTACACGCCAAAGTATGTCCCGCAAATACGCTGTGTGAAAATACCCTTAGGGTATGCTCACACGGCGTCTTGCCTCCGATGACATACGTTTTGTGATGTGTTCTGCAGGGGGGAAAAGAAATTTTTGGTCCCCTGGGGCAAATGGGTGAGATGCCCTCCCCTCCCCCACACCACCTTTATAAAAAAAAAATTTTTAAAAGTTCAAATTTCCCCCCTCTTTCCCTTTGAAATCAAAAAAAAATTGAAAAAAGCTACAAAAAATTTGGTATCACCACAAACAATCCGATCATTAAAAAAATAAATCAATCAACGTTTAACACCCTAATAGAAAAAAAAAAAATTTTATGTAAAATTTGGGGGGTTTTGGGCATTTTTACATCACCCCAAATTAAAGAAAACGATAAACTGTGTTATGTAGGTGGAAAATAAAAAAAATTATGGCTGGGAAGGGAGAGGGGAAAAAGAGAGTCATATTATGACCGTCGTCGGAAGGGTTTTTTTATTTTTCGCAGCAGAAAGGGAGCAGCAGGAGTGCAGTTTTGGATAAAAACCTTTTGAGACTTGGGGGGGAAAACTGAAACCCCAAAGCTCACTCACTGGTCACAAGGTCCCAAACACTTTTTAAACCCTGAATATGGGTGAGGACGGTTGTTACCCATAGCAACCAAACCCGGCGCGCTTTTTTTTTTTTTAGCAAGTAAAAAGAAATAATAGCGCGCTCTTGGGTTTGTTCCACAGTGTTTTTGGATACGAGTTTGGTCCGTGTTGGAAACCAAAAATCGCACCCAAAAATTGCGTCGATTGGATCCAACGTGATGCGTGCTTTTTGGATGGTGTTTTGTGCGCAGGATCGCACCCTCAGTTTGTTATAGGGTTCTGCTGGTCTTTGGATCAAGAATTGACATGAAGGTTGAAAGACAAATCAGAACGATGCAATGGATGCATGGCCCTTATTTGTGAAACACTGATTTTGTGTTTTTCATTGCAAGCAGATAAAACACTCTGCACATTATTGATCGTGTTTGGGTTGTTTTGGGGGCCCACGATGGATCCAAAAAATGCATCAATAGTAAGTTCAATGGACTAACCGCCCGTGTGAAAAAATTCCCTTTTTGGTTTCTTGGGGGTATCGGTTTTCTAGGGTAACAAAAACGAATCAGATATAGTGTATTTGTTTATGACATGTGTGTATACTGTTATTTCATTTTGTTTTTTACATACAACCCCATATAGTTGAAAAACAGATTTCTGCATGTAATAATATAAATATATTAGAAAAAGGAGGGGAGAGAGGGCGAGAAAGGGGGGTGAGAGAGAGAAAGAGAAAAAAAGGGGGAAATGTGTTGTGTGTATCTTATATATATATATTATATATATATAAATTTATATAAAAAAAATTAAAAAAAATTAAAAAAAGAGGAGAGAAAGGGGGGAGACGGAAAAAAAGAAAAGGGGAGAGAGGAGGGAGGAGGGAAAAGGGGAGACAGAGGAGGAAGGGGTTGGGTGTGTGTGTTTTTTTATATATATATATTTATATTTAAATTTATATATAATATATCACAACATTCATATATATATATATAAACAAATTTTAAAATTATTAATATTTTAAAACTAAACTATATTTTTATATATACATACTATATATTACATCACGGCACTTTATTAGGTACACCTGTCCAACTGCTTGTTAACCTTAATTTCTAATAGCCAATCACATGGCGGGAACTAGTGCATTTTGGGGATGTAGACTGGTCAAGACAATCTCTGAGTTCAAACCGAGCTCAGTATGGGGGGGAAAAAGGGATTTGAGTGCCCTTTTAAAAAAAGTGGGGGGGATGGGGTTTTTGGGGGCCGAAGGGGTGGTTGAGTATTTCAGAAAAATGCTGTTCTGGGGGTTTTCACGCACAACCCTCTTAGGGGTTTTCAGGAATGGTGGAAAAAAAAAAAAAATCCCAGGACGGCAGTCCCCTTGGGGCGGAAAAGCCTTTTTTGTGCCAGGGTTTTTAAAGGGGAAAAGGGCAGACTGGTTCGAGCTGATGAAAAGGAAAGTGACTAAATAGCCACCCGTTACAACCCGGGAGGCAGAAGGACTTGAACGAAAAGTCGGCGAACTTTGAGGAGGGGTTACAGCAGGAAAGACCACAGGGTGCCCCTCCTTTTTGTAAGAACAGGAAATGAGGCTCCAATTTCCCAAACTTATCGAAAATTTGGGCAGTGAAGATTGGAAAAAACGTTTTTGGTCTGATGAGTCCGATTTTCTGCGGGCAATTGGATGGTAGGGTCAGAATTTTGGGGTCAACAAATGAAAGATGGATCCCCTCTGCCTTGTATCAAGGTTCGGTGGTGGTGGTGGTGTCATGGTGTGGGGAATATTTTCTTGGCACTTTTTGGGGGCCCCTTGGTACCAATTAAAGATCGTTGCAACACCTTGTGGAATCTATGCACGAAGAATTGAGGCAGTTCTGAAGGCAAAGGGGGCCCAAAACGTTATTTGCATGGTGTACCTAATAAAGGGGCCCGGTGAGTGTATATTATATATATATATATATATATATATATATAAATTATTAAAATATTATACACACACACACACAAAAATATATGTTTAAATGATGTCATTACACAGAGGGAAGGGGTTCACAGTGAGTGTCTTACTATTACAGTGAGAGGGAGAAGCAGTCATTACTTCAGCCTCAGTGTGAGCTCTCCAGTATTCTCTGGCCAACAGAGAGTTAACAGAGCAGAACTGGAGGAGCCACACTGGGGGAGGGGCCAGCAGGGATCATGGTGAACTGGTCACTCCTCTGCTATCTCTCTTCTCATCAGTGTTTGTGCAGGAGAGGTGACTGATCAGGCCAGCTCTCTACACAGCACACAGGAAGGCTATGGAGAACTAAAGGCTACGGATGGGACTGCTGCACTCAGACTCACTTTTCCTTTCCTCCTGTCCGGCTTCTAATCTCGCAGGAGAAGTAATTTGAATGTTCCTCTGCCGCCCGCCTTCTCTCTGATGCCTGATAAGAGATGACGGGGGCGGCGCTTGAAGAGACAACCCAGCACATAACCTCAGCCGGCTGCTTGTGCTCATGCCCGGGGTGCGGAGAGGAGTCTTTTCCACACTGAACTGCGCCCCTAGTGGCAGGAGAGATTTTGGCGCCCTAGGCGATCGCCTCTCTTCGCCTACACATCGTCCCGCCACTGCGTCTCTGGGTCTATCAGAACGGAGCCAGAGAAGCATCTAACAATGAGCAGTGAGTTTATCACTGCCGGCAATGACAGACACGCAGCGACGTTCACATGAGAGATCGCCGCTGCATGTTTGCATCGCGCCTGTCGGGTCCGTCTTGCAGATGCGCTCCAAGAATTGCGTGATGGACCCAGAGACGCATCAGAAAAGCGTATATTCATACGGAGTGAAGACGCCGTGTGAACATACCCTTACAGAACTCAACAAAGTTATTTCCGTGCCCCTGTTCATAATATTTAGATGTGGTGCCTGTCTTTAGGTAAATATACAGCAGTCATTTTAACATCCATTGTGGTTAAAACATCTGAGGTGCTCTTAAGAAAATAGTATGATGAGTTATACCCAACAGAATTTTACTAATGACACTGTCCCTCATAGATGTCTATATATAGACCTATATGGTCTCAAAAAATGTGAATATCATCGAAAAACTTAAAGGGGTTGTCTCACTACATTGATTCATCTTAACTCAGTCCTGTTTTCTTGGTTTCATTTTGAATTCAGGGTTATGTTTACTGGTTTCTACTAGGCTGCCATAGAAGCCAGGTCTGAAGCTATAGCAACCAGCGCTGGCAGCCTATCATGAGAGATTGAACAGGTCTGTAGCTATAGCGACCTGAGGAGCTGATGCAGCCCATGCAAGAGGGGATATCTCAGAATTGGTAGGACACTGTTAATGGACACATATTGCAAAATGACTTGTTTTTGCAAGATCTTTAACATAAAAAGCAATCCTTGTAGTGAGATAACCCCTTTAACTTCAATTTCAAGTCAAATAGAGAAACCCATATATCCACGGAAACTGCTCTAACTAAAGTCTCCAATGATCTCCTCACTACTAAATCTCAGGGCAACTACTCGTTGTTGCTTCTTCTGGATCTCTCTGCAGCATTTGACACTGTGGATCACCATCTTCTCCTCAGCATGCTCAGTGCCATCGGCCTCCAGGACAAAGCTCTCGCTTTGTTCTCATCCTACCTCTCTGACCTTTCAGTGTCTCATTTGCAGGATCTACCTCCTCTCCTCTTCCTCTTGCGGTCAGGGTTCCTCAGGGATCCGTTCTTGGTCCTCTCCTCTATCTACACAGCCCCCATTGGACAAACCATCAGTAGATTTGGCTTCCAGTACCATCTCTATGCGGATGACACTCAACTATACACCTCCTCCCGGGACATCACTCCCGCCCTGCTACAAAACACCAGTGACTGTCTGTCCGCTGTCTCTGACATCATGTCCTCTCTCTATCTCCAACTAAACCTCACTAAAACTGAACTTCTTGTTTTTCCCCCATCTACTAACCAACCCCCATCTGCTATGTCTCTCTCAGTGTGTGGCATCACCATAACACCTAGGCAGCAGGCCCGATATATTGGGGTTATTCTAGATTCCGATCTGTCTTTCACCCCCTATATCCAATCCCTTGCCCGCTCCTGTCACCTGCACCTCAAGAACATCTCCAGAATCCGTCCTTTTCTCACAACTCAAACTCTCATTGTTGATCTTATTCATTCTCGTCTTGACTACTGTAACTCCCTGCTTATCGGTCCCCCTCTGTGCAAACTCTCCCCTCTTCAATCTGTCCTGAATGCAGTAGCCAGGCTTGTCTTTCTTTCCAGCCGCTATACTGATGCCTCTACCCTGTGTCAGTCACTGCACTGGTTGCCCATTCAGTACAGGATACAATATAAACTCATCACACTCACCCATAAAGCTCTCCACAGCGCTGCACCCCCCTACATCTCCTGCCTCATCTTTGTCTACCACCCTACCCGCTCCGCTCTGCTGATGATATATTACATTCCTCACTCATCCGAATCTCCCATGCACGTCTTCAAGACTTCACACGTGCGGCACCAGTTCTCTGGAACATCCTACCGCGTGCGATCAGGCACACTCAGAACTCTCATAGCTTTAAGAGGGCCCTGAGAACACATCTTCTCACTCTGGCCTACCAGAATCCCTAATGGCTAACCACCTCCCCCACCTCCCTCACCCGCCAGGGCACTCATTTTTGGCACTTAACTGTATATAGATGTACTGTCTGGGTGGCAGGTCCATCCGAATTCTACATAAAACAACCCCATATTTATGTCACATGGCTGGACCATTGTAAATCTAGCACTTCTTACCCTTCGTCTCTCCCGTACACCCTAATAGATTGTAAGCTCTTGCGAGCAGAGCCCTCTCACCTTGTGTCTCATCTGTAAGTAGCTTTTCATTGTGCAATGTATTTTTTTTTTTGTCTGCACCTACACCCTCCAAATTGTAAAGTGCTGCGGAATATGTTGGCGCTATATAAATAAATATTATTATTGTATAGACTCATTATACAGAGAGTGTTATATTTCAGCCGATTATTTCTTTTAATGTGAATGATTATGACTTACAGCTCATGAAAACCCAAAATGCAGTATGTCAGAAAATTAGTATTGGTGACTCATGGTGTCTCATGCGAAGGTTTCCTAAGACTTTAAATGGTCCCTCATTCTGGTTCAGAAGGCTACACGTTAATATGGAAGACCGCAGACCTGACAGTTGTCTAAAAGACAGTCATCGACACCCTCCACATTGATGGGAAGACACAAAACGCTTTTGTTAAAGAAGCTGGCTGTTCACATAGTGCTGTATGAGAGCATGTTAATGGAAAGTTGTGTGGTAGAAAAAGGAGTCAAATAGTCTCAAAAATATGGGAATCTACTAAGAGAACAAAGAGTGACTTTTAATACCTATATTTACTATTTTGCCATAGGCAAACAAACTATCAGTTCTCAATCTATAAAGCACTAAAACGTAACTTTTATTATGTACAACACTTAACCTCTATAAACACTTTTTAAAAACCTGATTTCTAACCTATCAGTTTATCTCATACCTTTATCCCTTTCTAATTGTGAAAGAATAACTACTTTTCTATTATCAAATCTGGTGGAACACCACCTATTATATCAGTAGGGAAACCCTATATACAGTGATTTGCTAACTGCAAAAAGAAAATCCAAAACATCTTACTTGGGCAGAAGTCCCTAATCTGATGGGCATGAAGCATATAAGATGTTGATAAAGCCAGGTTAGCTGGCGAACATGTGCGAGGTCAGGCATGACGTTTTAATTAGATCTATTACCTCTGTCCTACAAGTGTCACTGCTGCAGAGTTGTCACAAGGGGCCTTATTTGTTCTGTGTTATGAGTTAGGGACGACGGCCAGTGTTGGACTTGGGATCCTTATGAAGCTAGTACTTGCTATAGATATAAGCTCTCTGTTAATAGGTGGTGGTTCCACCAGATTTGATGATAGAAAGTGAGTTATTCTCTCTCAGAATAGAAAAGGGTTAATATGAGATGAGGATAGTTAGAAATCAGGGGTTTTTAAATGTGTGTTGAGGTTAAGTGTTATACATAAAAAAAGTTAAATTTTAGTGCTTTATAGATTAATGTAAGTTTAAGTTTTCCTATGGCAAAATAGTAAATATAGGTAGAAAAAGGAGTGCACACAACAAAATAGCAGCAACACTCTTCAAACACCAAGAGACAAAGTAAACATAGCAACTATTTCAAAATGCATTTCTTCTACTGTTTGAATACATTAAAATGTGATGTTCTTAGCACACATTTTTTATCAAATTTGTGAGGACCCATCCACCAACGACAAGATGACCTCAGTTAAGATAAGAACCTTCTCTGACATTTTAACTCACTTTGGGCCACATGTATGAAAACTGTCTCGGTCTAAGACTTTCTTTGTTTCCCATACAACCAATCAGATTCAGGTTTTTAATATAGTGGTATAGAGGTTAAGAGTTAGTATAATAAAAGTACGTTTTGTGTTTAATGATAGAGAACTGATAGAGTTTAAGTTTGCCTATGCAATAGTAAATTGTGATAAAAGCATTTAGTCCTGCGCAGATCCCAATTTTTTGGAGATTATGTGACATATTTTCAGGAAGTCACCTTGTCGCTGGTGGATGGGCTCCCACAATTGTGATCAAAATGTGCGCTAAGAACCTCAAATTTTCATGAATTCAGAAAGTAGCAGAAATGCATTTTGAAATAATTCCTATGTTCACTTTGTGTCTTAGTGTTTGTAGAGTGCTGCTGCTATTTTGTTGTGTTTGCATTGCTTTGCTGCCATGCCAGTGTGCACCTACATTTATTTCTTAAAAATTGTTTTTGATGTGCTGATCAAAGAAAAATGTGCACAAACAACAGGGATGAGGGTATGCTTGAAAGAATCATCAAGAAAAGGCTATTCAAGCGTTTGGGGGAGATTCACAAGGAGTGGACTGTGTCTGGAGTCAGTGCTTCCACCACACACGGACATATCCAGGACATGGGCTACAACTATTGCATGCTCTGTATCAAACCATTCATGACCCAGAGACACCGTCATGGGTCTAAGGAGAAAAAGGAGTGGACTGTTTCCAATGTCCTGTTTTTAGATGAAAGCAAAATTTGCATTTAATTGGAAATCGAGGTCCCAGAGTCTAGAGGAAGACCTGAGAGGCCACAATCCAAGCTGCTTGAGGACCAGGGTGAAGTTTCTCCAGTCAGTGATGGTTCGGGGAGCCATGTCATCTGCTGGGATGGGTCCACGGTGTTATATCAAGGTCAGCGCAGCGGTCTACCATGAAAGAGGACTTCATGCTTTTTTCAGATAACCCTAAGCAATGTAGTACAGTGCAATGTATGAAAGATGTTTATAAATTGCAAGCCTTGGACACACTCGGTGTTTGAGCATCTGTTTGACATACGAGGTTTAAAGAGGATACATATAATGTTCTGCATGCATCATGTCCTTGAGGGAGAAAACCTGGGAGAACAACTTGTTCAGTAGGATCTTGGTGTATTTATAGATCATAGACTACATAAAATTTGCGATTCGATCCCACTAAACAGCTCCTTAACGCCCCTAAGACGTACCCATACGTCCAGGTGGGTTACAGTGTTAATCAAATATGAATCCAATTGGTGCTATATGATTCAGCTAACTACCGTTTTTGATATTTCATTGATTTTAGTATGTAATGGTGTACTCCAGGTCTGTAACAATAAAAAGAGCAATCTGAGGGTCACATACGTGGGAGACTTTGTGAAGCCCGTAGAAGGAAACTTACACTTATCAATCATTTGAATCCCACTGGTAAATGGAGATTGGACTCAGCCTGAAGAGTCCACCTAAAGTTTTGCAAGCCTTGATGTACTGACACTGTGAGCCATACTGACGTATACCTGCTTGATGGATACAAAAGACACATTTTTTACCATGCATTGGGGCTATAGACCTATTCAGCACATGCATTGGGATTAATTATGGTAAAAAAAAGCCTTACGTACAGTGGTGAAAATAAGTATTCCCACCTACAAAGAATGGAGAGGTCTGTAATTTTTATCCTAGGTACACTTCAACTGTGAGATACAGAATCTATAAAAAAAAGAATCAGAAAATCAAGTTTTATGATTTTTAAATAATTAATTTGCATGTTATTGCATGAAATTTGGATTTGATACAATAGAAAAACAGAACATAATATTTGGTACAGAAACCTTTGTAATTACAGGTCAGACGTTTCCTGTAATTCTTGACCAATTTTGCACACACTGGAGCAGGGATTTTAGCCCACTCCTCAATACAGATCTTCTCTAGATATTTTAGGTTTTGGGGTTGTTTCCAGGCTACATTAAGTTTCATCTACAAAGATTTTCAATTAGGTTCAGGTCTGGAGACTGTCTAGGCCAATTCAGGACCTTGAAATGCTTTTTACAAAGCCTCTCCTTAGTTGCCCTGGTTGTGTGTTTCGGGTCATTGTCCTGCTGGAAGACCCAGCCACACCCAATCTTCAATGCTCTTACTGATGGAAGGAGGTTTTTGGCCAAAATCTTGCGATACATGACCACATCGATCCTCCCTTAATACGGTGCAATCGTCCTGTCCACTTTGCAGAAAAGCACCCCCCAAAGTATGATGTATCCACTACCATTCTTCATAGTTGGGACGGTGTTCTTGGTGGTGTACTCATCCTTCTTCCTTCAAACATGGCAAGTGGAGTTGATGCCACAAAGGTCTATTTTGGTCTCATCTGACCACATGACCTTTTCACATGGCTCCTCCGGATCATCCAGATGGTCAATGGCGAACTTCAAACAGGCCTGGACATGTGCTGGTATGAACAGGGGGACCTTGCATGCCCTGCAGGAATTTAATCCATGACGGTGTTGTGTGTTACTAACAGTAAACTTTCTGGTCCCAGCTCTATTCAGGTCATTGACCATGTTCTCCCATGGAGTTCTGGGCTGATTTCTGACCTTTCTCAGAATCATCCTTACACCACAAGGTGAGATCTTGCATAATAATTCTGCTAACACTTGTTGCCTTCTCCCCAAGCTGATTGCCTATTGTCCTGCAGCCCATCCCAGCCTTGTGCAGGTCTACAATTTTATACCTGGTGTCCTTAGACAGCTCTTTGGTCTTGGCATGGTGGAGAGGTTGGAGTGTAATTGTGTGGACAGGCGTCTTTTATATTAATACAAGTAATGAGTGCATAGGATGGCTTCTTAAAGAAAAACTAAAAGGTCTGAGAGAGTCACAATTCTTGTTGATTGGTAGGTGATCAAATACTTATTTCATGCAATAAAATGCAAATTATTTAAAAATCATATGTTATTTTCTGGATTTGCTTTTAAATTCTCTCTCACAGTTGAAGAGCACCAATGATAAAAATTATAGAGCTCTCCATTCTTTGATGGTGAAAAAAAACTTACAAAATCACAAATGTATCAAATACCTATTCCCCCTATCCCCACTGCATTTGGATTAGTTTAGAAGTGCCTCTCTACACTAGCTTAGAATCTACACGTTTCACATGACAAAAATAAAATTATCCGACATAGGTCTGTAGCTAGTAAAAAAAAAATAAAAAACATCTCCGTATTTAAACCCACGCAAGAAAGATCACATGAAATTGTCATATCAGTTTATATTGTAGCTGATTAAAAACAAAGGAAGACATTTGGTTTTCTTAAATTCCATTCTTAAAGCAGTGCACTTCCTATAATATAAAAGCAATAAAGAAAATACATTTGTCTCAGGAAAAAGAAAAACAATAAATATATGTTACAAACAGACATTACTGCTATAAACCCACATCATTTGAAAATACAGAGACTATTGTAGTTACTGTTCATTATAGGGGTGCTGCCATGGTTGGCTGGTAGCCAACTATGAGCCCACCATGCATGGAAATGAGGAGGGAGGCAACATTCTCTTCTATAGGAGTTCCAAATGTAGCCAAGCACACTCACTTGGCTATATTCAGAACTCCCATGAAAGTGAATAGGGAAGAAGGTTGCAAGCGTCGGCCCTTCCTATTCTCACACACTAGCTTTACAAGCCAACCTGTAAATCGGATGTTCCTTCATATGAACACCCTTTAAAATGAAGAATGTAGAAAGCATAATAGAGCAAAGCTCTGTAGATCCCTGGACTGCATTTTAAAAAACTGAGCAGTAGCAGTATATGACAGAGCATAGGGGCACCCTCCACAAATCAGGCCATGAACTTGGCCCTAAACTTGCAGAGAATCCACAGCCATATCTCCATACAGAACATTTACATTAAAATGGGTAAAGCCTGCAGAGAAAACAGACATTGACATGCAGCAGAGTTTGAAATCTACATCGGAGGTCAATTTCAGTGTGGAAATCTAACTGAGTATTTGGATGAGATTTGTTACGCCCCATTAACATCACGTTGCCACATGTTGAAGGTATTCTGACATATACTGCGGTGGAGCCATAGGAGTCTTTACAGCAAATGTAATCTCTTCTGGACTGTATTAGCTCTATTTTACGTAGTTATGCGTTTTATATGCCAAACAAAAAATCATGGTCTACCACGCTTTTGTGTCCAGCACAAAGTCTTTACAGGCATGAAATTGCTCTGTAGAGTCCTATAGGCTCTGCCATGGCATGCGTTGGAATGCTTTTTTACAAGTATTGCAATAGATACCAAATGACAGAAATAAACCATCATATTAATGGGACCTAAACTCTCAGCTACTGTGTTTTACTGCACATTATACATCCATAGATCAGGAAGGAAAATCCACAGCCAATCTGCTACATGTGAATTTAGTTTTAAATAAGTTTTGCCATCTCAAAACCCTTTTGAAAAGCCCGTTCATAGCTCGCTACGAGCTGGCTTCATAGAATAGAGAGGTGGCTGCACTTGCTCAGTTCTTCTTGTTTATTTCTATGAGAGTTCTGAATATAGCTGAGTGAGTTTGCTAGACTATATTCAGAACTCCCATCAGGGGAATAGGGAAGAACTGTGCAATCGTGGCCATCCTCCCGTTCTTTGAGGCTGACTCAGAGCAAGTTACTTTCTTGTCCTTCGAAAGTTTTTTTCCAAGAAGGCAAAACCCCTTTAAGATATAATTCCAGGTAAAAATGTAAAGTTTAATTTCACAAGGGCATGTAAGGGTGGGTGACAGTCAGCAAGCCCCCACACGATGAACGGCTGATCCAACCCAGCGGGTTCAGATGTCTTTTCGTGTGTCGCTACCGCAACTTTGGCAAAAAAAATAAATCTTCAGATATCTTATTCTTGTGACCCGTTAGCAAAGATTTAAGTTCCGAATGAGCAGCTTTGTGGCCCGTCTCACCAAACTAAACACCTCCTCACGTGCCCATCTTGAGTTTTGTCATATAGATATTGGGTCTAGCATCTAATATAATATATTGCATTTTCTTTCCTATCCAAGAGTAAAATAAAAACTACAAACTTACATTTTAAAACATATAGGGGACTTTATATTACAGTTCGGAAAGTTTTCCCTTAACTGAGATATAAATAAATAGTGTAGAGCTGTAGGTATTGTATTAAATGCAGCAAAAATGATACATATAGGAGAGTGCATAACATGATAGACTATAACTTCTTTATAAACACTTGCAATAAATTAAGCCAAAATAATCCTCCTTGACATATACATTTTATTTGACCCTTGCTTCTTTATAAAATCTCTAAAACTTCCAGGACCTCTTGCCAAGAACAGATTTGAGGTTTTAGGCAAGTTCTAGGGGATCTTCTACTGTGCATGGGGGTAAAACTAACTTTTCCCAACAATTATGTCAATTCTTCAAGTGCAGTAGTAAAATAACAAGAAAATACGCGTCCACTGCTTTCATAAAATGACAACACTGATTATGAATGCAGAGTCCCATCTCTTTTCCCATCAGCCTTTTAGGATATGTAGGTTCTCTACTAATAAAATCATCCTAGTGACCTCACGGACAACAATCAGCATTGCATATGTGTGAATCGATAATTTGTCAGAAAATTGGGATCTGTCTCCATTCAACACGGAATGTAGGGAGTAAGCGAGCTGTACATTAATAAACATGTAAAAAAAAAAAAAAAAAAGGGTGTTAATAGGACTACACCATTCTCAAGTGTCCTGGTCAAGCTATGATAATAGTCTCGAGGCAATAAGGCACATAAGCTTGCAAGTCAATGGCTTTAAGTCCCTTGTTATCACAAGGTATCACTGCATTGTATTGATATGCTAGCTACAAAAGGCTCATTGGTATGTCATTGGTTTGACAAGTGTCCTTGGCCCATCAAGTCCATCCACACTGGCTCTTAGGTATGTTCTTCCATCTATCTGTATCAAACAGACAGAATAAATTGTCAGCAGAGGTGTAACTAGAACCCTTCGGTTCTTCTGATCACAGGAAGGTGTCTTCTTCACCTCGTGGGTCTTCTAGGAGTAGTGTATGTTTGTCGGGATCATTTAGTGGGACACTGTGCTGAGAATGTTTATCAGACAGAAAGGAGTTGAGAGAAGCACGGCTAATATTTACAAAGCGGTCAAATATGCTGAGGTTTGGAGAGTTTCTGCGATTTTCTGAGATACCAATGTGAACACTGATTTCTGATGGCGACCTCTGACGCAGTTGACCTTGAGCTCTCAGTTCCAGTTTTTCCGGACTTGGCTTGCGGTAACTGCACAAATAAGAAAGAAAAAAAATGTTATTTGGTTTTGTGAATAGCTCAAAGCTTTTCCTATGTATATGGACAATGGTTTACAGTGTCTATTATGTCCAAGACATGTTTCTTGGACATAACAGGATGAGTCTTCTAGGGTGGGGGTGCCCTTTTCGGGGCGGTATCTCCGCTGTGCAGGCAGGGTATTAATAGAGAGCATTAGACTCATATTTCCCTGACCCCCCCATACAGTTATACATATGTAGACAGAAGTAGCTATATCTTGGTATCTATATTGAACCAAGAACTTTTGGAATTAGAGACATCTGGTAAACGTGAGTATTTCTTCTGTCTCGAGCACTACTTTTCTCGTCCTGTATTTAATACATGACCTCACACACTTTACATTTTTGCAATAATCCATAGGGGTAATTTTTGTATTTCTATAATTTTGTTAAGCCTTTTTGAACCTTTTTAAAGTATATATAATAAAGATTCAATTTGTTTTAGTCAGTGATAGAATAATAAAGTGGAACAAGAAAAAGAAAAAAGTTACCAGCAAACAACATCGTAAGTTTCAGAATTCAGTGGTAGCAATAAGGGGAGATCAAAAACCACTTACAGTTTAAGCAGCAAAGATGAAAAAACAACAGAGACTGAGGAAGCGGCCATAGCTGCAGATCCCATCCATGGCTGCAAAATCACACCAAGTGGCATGAAAACGCCTGAAAGAATAAAATCATTAAAAAATTACTACATTCTTACTACAATACCTAAAAGAACTTCTAACTCCAATTTCAATAGGTTAAAAGTATAATCGTCTGTTTGTAGCATATATTTAAAAGGGTCCTCTAGGACTTTAATACTAATGGCCTACCTGTATGACAGGCCTTCAATATTTTGTGGATCTGACTAGTATTTATGCCCAGTATTCCAGTTCATTCTATTCAGGTGAGGGACATGTTCAGTATTTGGCAGTAAACAAATGAACCACTGTGACTGTGTAAACCAGGGGATGGAGTTGCTATGGCCTCTTCACTGTGCAGAATGGTGGGGGTAACGAAGGTCACCATTCTGTACAATATCGGACCATCTTAATGCTAGGCCACCAATGTTTATATGGAGTTAAAGGAATTCTCTAGGACATTAAAGGGGTTGTATCATTACATTAAATGGTCTTCAGAATAAGAGGACAGTGAAAGCAAGCAACTTTGCAATTGGATGTCACTTTCAAAGCGGTCTTGTTTTCAATGTCTTCCTTATCTTCGTTTTCTGTAAACACTGTTCCCTAGTACCAGTCGGATCCCTCCTCCTTTCATTTCATTGGCTGACGGCTCTACTAATTTACATTCTGCACAGGCTGCAGCTCCACAGTAATACTGCAGCTGCTTCTACAATCAGAAAACAGCAGAATTGTTCCTAATGCTGCTGAGTGTAAACATAGAAGGGAGACAGATCTGTGCTGCTCTGGATGAGTTCATAGAAGACTGGATTCAACTGTAACAAACCTCCAGCTGTGAGAGGAGAAGAGATCAGTGCTCTGAATTCATAGAAAACTGTCTAGACTGAATGCAGACCTGTGGCATGTAAACAGCTCTTACAAAATAAGACTGAATAGGGAGAGGAACAACACAGTGACATGTGGACTCAGACAGAGAGGAGGGGGGAGAAAACACTGACTCGGGAGCAAGCATGAACAGTGAAGGGGGGGATGATATCATCCCCCTTCAGTTAAAGGGGATGTTTCGCTTCATCAGTTTGTGTGTTTCATTGTACTTGTCAGTTTCTCAGCTCTGAAATCCAGGGACGTTTCTTCCCCTCCCTTCACTGTTTATGCTCACTCCCCAGTCAGTGTCCCCCCCCCCCTCCTCTCTGTCTGAGTCCACACGTCACTGTGTCGTTCCTCTAGCTATGCAGTCTTATTTTGTCAAAGCTGTTTCAATCCCACAGGTCTGCATTCAGTCTAGACAGTCTTCTATGAACTTAGAACACTGATCTCTTCTCTCACAGCTGGAGGTTTTTTTTACTGTTGAATCCAGTCTTATATGAACTCATCCAGAGCAGCACAGACCTGTCTCCCTTCTATGTTTACACTCAGCAGCATTAGGCACCGAGGAACAATTCTGCTTTTTTCTGATTGTAGAAGCAACTGCAGTGTTACTATGGAGCTGCAGCCTGTGCAGAGTGACATTGTTGCCGACCAATTATTCTGAGTGAGAGAGGCAGAAATGCACGCTCCCGTGAATACGACCGGGGGCCAGACAAAATGTAAATTATGTAGAGCCATCAGCCAATGAAATGAAAGGAGGAGGGATCCGACCAGCACTGGGAACAGTGTTTACACAAAACGAAGATAAGGCAGACTGTGAAAACAAGACAGCTTTGCAAATGACATCCAATTGCAAAGTTGCTTGTTTTCACTATCCCCTTATTCTGAAGACCATTTAATGTAATGATACAACCCCTTTAAGAAACACCCAGCTGGGAGGGGAAGAAACGCCTCTGGATTCCAGAACTGAGAAACTGACAAGTACAATGAAAGACACGAACTAAAGGAGACTTTCCACATCACACGTTGATGGCATATCGATAGAATATTCCATTAAAGTGTGATAGATACAGGACCCATCTCTGGAAACCAGATCTCTCTCAGAAACGGGCCCTTGAAAGTCTTTGTTCAGAACAAAAAGTAGGCCCTGCTTGCACACAAAGTGGGATTTTTGTACTTACCGTAAAATCCTTTTCTCGTCCAATTCATTGGGGGACACAGCACCATGGGTATAGGCCTTGCCTTCGGAGGCGGTCGTAGGCGGGAACAAACATGTTAGGCCCCGCCCCGACTGACTATATCCCTCTGCTGACCGCCAGGCGATCAGTTGGTACAAAGCGTGGCCGAGAAGAGACAACAAAAGGGAACCTTAATTCCCTGGCGACAAAAACGAGGGGCGGGACCTGTGTCCCCAATGAATTGGGAAAGGGTTTTTACAGTAAGTACAAAAATCCCACTTTCTCGCCAATAAATCATTGGGGGACCACAGCACATGGGATGTCAAAGCAGTACAGAAGGGTGGGGCAACTAGCATAACCTCATTCAGCAGCGACAAGCAATCAGCCCACTGCTACTGAAGTTACCTTACGTGCGAGAGAGCTGCGCAGCAGAGGCCAAGGCATGAGTTGGGTTAGAAACCTAGACGAGGTATGGGCCGAAGCCAGGTTGACGCTTGCAAACCTGCCAAAGCCGGAGAGCTGAGCCGAACTATACCAGGCGGCTCAAACTGCTGTGGAGGTGCGAGCCGTGACACTGACGTAAACTATGACCAAGATCTGTGTTCAGGGGACGGCGCTACAAGAGGACGCCACCCCTGCAAAGGACCCTCAGTCTTACCATAGAGGGCTGGTGTACCTTAAAGGATCTGAAAAAGAGAGGTAGAATCGAACGGCCCTAGACCATGCCTACCCAACGTAACAATCATCCTCAAGATGAGAGGACGAGGGGCAACAGAGGGGCAGAGAGAACTAGGTCTTCATATCGATATGAAACGATTGAACAACATAGGGAAACGTACGGAACAAGACACAGAGTATCCGAGAGTACTTCCACAGACCCAGACAGGGAACCTGCAAGATAGAGCTGCCCATACAGTCATTAATGGCTAAGAAGTGATGGCCACACGGAGGCCACCCTTCCTTAAAAGTAAACACAGGGAGACTTCCCGTGGAAGGCCTGGAAGGTGGCAGACTGTCTAATTTTCGAAAAAGGCATTTGCATACACGGTTCGATAGGCACTACGACCGAGGGAACCTAGCGCGACGAACCCCCTGCATAGAGACTTAACCTGTGTGCGGGAGGCCAGCTTGCGCTCAACAGAATTGGAAGAACCGAACTGATGCCTTTTCAGTGGGGAAAGGGCGAGCCCGAAGCTCCCGGCCTGACTGTGGGAAAACGGCTCCCTTGGAAAGCCAAAAGGATGAAAGTTTCTGAGGCACAGGCCCAGGTGATCTAGGGTATGCAGTCGCAAACAGCCCTGCTGTTAAACTGCAAACGCGTTACCGTGGATTGAAGAGAGGCCTGCGGGACAGAAGGCATGGGTATATAAGAAAAACGGTCAGGAACCATTTGCAATCGGGCCAGAGTTCAGCGTACCCGCACCTGTGAGCAAAATCCTAAGGATTGGAGGCACAGCTGGTATATTCTCGGGACACGAGGCACTTAGCTCTCGAGAAGAAGGGCCCAGGGTTAAAAAGACAGGGACAGACCAAGCATGTCCCAAAGGCAGGACCAGCAAGGACCACTGATCAGCGGCAGGGGATTCTGGCCATATTAACTCCGGGCGGCTAGGGATTGAGGCAAGACAACACCATTGTCGGCGTTTTCCGCGTACCTGCACCTCTGGCCAGGAAGGCGAAGGCACTTACGACTGATGATGGCCATAGCTGGTTTTTCCACCCCTGAGGGGAGTTGTCCGACAAAGGTGGAACCGCTAGCTCTTGTCAGCGAAGAACCTCGTGCAGTCATCAGAGAGACTGCTCGGCCTCTGTGGACACCTGAAAGAATTCAGACATGCCCACACATCGTGGTCGTTGATGGACCGAACCTGAATTGTGTGGCCCCCGGATGAGAGGGGAGTGTCTCAATCGCAAAGTGCTTAAGGAAAACGTTTTGGTGTTCCAGCACACGCTCGATGTCTGACGACTGGCTTCCCCAGGTGCTAGAGACCCCGCGTCGTACGGGTAAGTGGGCCCCCACCCCGAAACACTGTGCGTATGTGGTAGAATGAACCCTGCCATTGCAGGGGGACAGAAATTACCTCCCATGATGTAATACCGGGAAGGGCGGGCAGTCAGGACCAGGGCCGAGACGAGCTGTAGGTGGAAGGCGCACTGCTGGAGTATCCAAGGGACAATGGAGAACCTGCGGTCACTGAGCAGGCTTGCCCGCGGCAGGGAGTGAGCAAAGGGAGCTGCGCATAAGAACCACCCTCGGAGGCGGTCTCAATGCTGCCAAACCCTCGCATGACAACCTAAAGAATATTGCGAGGTGCGCGATAAGAGATAGGGGCTACGAGTGTTTAAGTGCCGCAGCTTCCAGGCGGGAGGAGAACCTTACTTGGAACCTGATTGAGCATAAGTCATCCTATAGATCGACGTTCCCATCTCTAATGATGGAATCAGACTGGGAATGCTGCCAAATTAACCATCCAGCCGAAGCACGCTGCAATTCAGGGAATCCGGACGCTGACCGGCAGGCCGCATTTTGTGAGGTGGGTCCAACCCCTGATGTGTAGGATCGTCATTAGGTGTGCAAAGAGTACGATGAGGACCCTTGGTGCCCCCACAGCAATGTCGGAGAGCCCTACTTGTGAAACACACGGGGACGTTGTTAGTCCTTGGACACTCTATGGGTACAGAAAACAACTCCTGATGTCCCCTAGCAGGCTGAAAAAGACTCTCTTCGCTCCTGAGAGGCTTATACGTTGACCAGAGCGAGACCCCAGTGGCAACCGGGGCCCCAAAACGCATACTGGTTGAAGCACTTTAAGGCACCGACATTGGGCCCTAGTGAGCTGCCTTCATGCGAACCCTATGAAGGGTTTGAATAAAATCCCTGAAAGAATTGCTCCAGACTCGGAGGCGACAATATATCCCTCCTCGCCGGAGGAGAGTGAGGATTGCCAGAGGGAAACCGACGCCGAGCCAGAGCCGTACGGAGGCAGCTGCAATCTGTGGCTGTGGGAAGCCCAAACAACTCGGTGTAGTCATGAAGTGGTTGACCCAGCAAAAAACAGGTACCCCAGACCTGAACCTGCCAGATCTCCTGTAACTGGAGGAAATGCCGCCACCCATAACAAAATGAATTGGGTGGGGGGCTGGCTCCTCAGCCCAAGCGATTAGTTGGGCAACAAGGCGCTTGCGGCGTTCGAGAGGACCAGTCAGTGAATGCCGCTGCATCGGCTGGCTGAGGGGGGAAGCATACCACGTCACTCTGTGGCCTCCCAGAAAAAACGCTTACCGTCAGGCCGAGCGGAAGCGCAAACCATAACTCCTGGCGGACTGACAACACCCGCCCAAAATCTTAGATGCAGGGGACGGCGAAACGGCCAATGCATTGAGCGACGCTTCTAACCATAAAACGGGTTGACACCAGCGAGAACTTACTGGGGCCACAGAAACTCTCAGAAAACTGGAGAAGCAGGATTCCACAATACCCTGTGGAAGCTTCCAGCGAAAGCCGCTGCTGCAGCTGCTACGGCCAGGACCATGCAAGCTTGAACTGCGGGAGAAGCGCAGTCGAGGGCTGACCTGTCTGTGCCGTCACCAAGGACCAACCGCGTCGAGACAGGGATGGCCATTAGGGACTACATGAGCCCGGGTGACTGGGGGGTCCCTCATGGGGGGACCACCGACCACTATGACCCTGATCCTCCTGGAAAAGCGGCGAAGAGACTTATGTCGTCTGGTAGGAAAACAAAACGCCCTGACGGATGTTTCCACTTCCTGGCAAACAGTCTCAAAAAAATTTCAGGCGTGCAGGGAACACCAAACGCTGTCGCCTGCCCCCCTTTAAAGGGAAAGACCTCCTCCTGAGAGGCTGAGACACCCCATCTTAACATAAGGGGGTCTCGACAGTTTTAATGGGGTTGAACCATGTGTCATCCTATTTAAACCCCTGTCTGCCCCAGATCCAAGACAAAAGGAGCCTCAAAGAGGCCCGTATCCGGGCCCGGACTTTCCCGGGCTTGGCCTGGACCGCTGCGCCACCCCATCAACCCGTCTGGCTCAAAGCCGCGACAGGGGATCCCCAAAAGGGGCCTTTGGGGGCCTGGAGTTTTAACCCCCCGTCCCAATAGCCAGCTAAGGGTTTGGGAACCCGCTGCTGCAGCATCACCCCCTGTCGGCCAAAGCCAGGGGACGGGGGAGTCTCAACAGAGGCTGTATCGAGGCCCTGGCGTGCGGGCCGCATCATCTCTCTCTGTCTGCTCAGAGTCAGAATCAAGGAGTCCCCATTGAAGAAGCCGTATCCAGCTCGGAGCTTCTATCTCCGCCTCCGTCAGTGGAGAGAGGGGTATAAAGGCAGAGAGAATCTAAACCCTTTACGCAAAAAACCCCCGTACGGTTTTTGGGCGGGCCCTGGCCCTGGGAGTGCGGGCGGGGCAGCGAGCAGCTAGGCATGTCCCCTATGGCCAAAACCGTAACTGGGGTACTTGTAAGGGGGCCCACTGTAGTGAGGAGGGCTTGGGCATTAGGGCCCACCGAGCCCCGACAGGGGGAAAGGGGTCCCGCAGTGGATGGGAGTGGACGCGCCAAAGGGCACGAGTGCACGGGGTAGCCATAAAACCTGTCCTGTGGCCATGGGCGCCGGCGAAGCAAGTCGCCACTTTTTGGGGGGCACGGGCGTTTTTAAAAAAATTACCCCTGAAAAGGGACATGGTTTCAAAGTGCGGGGCAGGGATGGATGGCCCACAGGGGGTTAACTTACCATCCCAAGACGCTGGTCTCCCCAGCGTCGGAGAAGCCAGGACCCGACGCCGCAAAAATGTGTTTGGGCTCCGCCCCCAACGGGCCCCGGGTGCTGGAGGACCTGCCCCATCCCGGGGGGGGCCTGGGACCCCTTGGGGGCCCCCAAGGAGTGCCTAGTTGTGGCCTAGGCCGGTCTAAGCCCCCAGAAGCCGGGGGCTAAATTTTGAAACTTGCGGCCCGCGGGGCGACCCCCCGGAAAGCCCCGGGGGCGGTAAGGGATACCCGCCGCCCCCCCGAACCCATCTCAAACCCCCAGCAGCCAGCGCAACCCCACGGCAATCCTGCCGCGGCATGCATGGCTGCCCAAAAACCCGTTTCCCCGGGCCCGGGGGAACCTGTCTGCTGTCCCTTGGGGGCTATAGTATGGGGGGAAAAATTTCCCCCCCCATCCTGGGACCCCCCGCGCGGGAGGAAAAAAGCCGCGGGGCCCAAAACCCAAGCGGGACGCTGCCACAGCGGGTAACATGTCCCCCTGCCCAGCGCCGGCACTGGCCCCGGGAGGGAAGGGTTTTTGCCCTGGGATGCCCCCCCCTACGGGAGAAAATAGGGGAACACTGGAGGCCTAGGAAAATGAAATTCCTGCGGGCCCCCAAAAGATTAAAGGAAAAAATCCCGACACCCCCAAAAAGGGGGAGGGCGGGGTATCACCAACCCTGTTTCGGGGGTGCGGCATCACCCCCGGTACCATAACAACAATGGGGAGGTTAGGAATCCATAAAAGGGCCGCGGAGGCGGAGGGGGGGACGGTGAGCGGGGGAGGAAGAACAGCCAGAAAAAAACTTGACTGGGTTCCCGAGCCCTCAGGGGGACCGCTTTTACGGTACGTTTACGCCCTTGATGGCCCCCCTGAAGGCGAACCCAGGGGCTTTCCCTTTCCTCGGTGAGAGGGGATGTCTAATCCCTTCTCCCCAAGAGCCTTGCTCAATCAAACCCTTCCCTCCGGTGAGAGCCCTGTGCCAAATCACCTTCCTCCAGGGGGGAGGGTGCTCAAACCCCCCTTCCTCCGGGAGAGGGCCGTTGTGGCTCAATACCCCCTGCAAAGGAAAGAAAAATAAAAAAAACTCTGCGAGCTGCCCGAGCGCATCTGCCTCCTACGACACCAGGCTGAAAACGATCAGCCGGGGCTCACCCAGGAGGGAAATAGGATCGGGGGGGGGCCCAAACTTTTTTGGGTTCCCCCTTCCAAAGGCCGGCCTATACCCATGGTGCTGTGCCCCCCCAAAATAAAATTAGGGGCGAGAAATTTCAAAAATTCTATTCAAGGTTGGGGCCATTGCCCCAAGCCAGGTGAGCACCATGTTCGGGCTGTACTCGAAACCTCCCTACTAACCAAAATTGGGGATTTTGTGCAAAAACACAACAGAGGGAATCTAGAATTTAGTAGCATTTGGCCTCACAGATGTATCACTGCACCTTTAAATTAAAAGAAATTTTATAGAAGGAAAAAACTATTGCATAAAAATTTATTTTTGGCCTCCTACAAAGGAACTAAATTTTTGGTCCTGTTTCTGTAGAAATTAAGTACGGCCCTTGTTTTGTGCCCTTGGGGGCAATATTTTCCTTTATTGTAAAAGGGTTTGTGGATTTTAATGTAGGCCCCCCGCAGAACCCAATGGGGAAACCCCCTTGATTTTGGGTTGAAAGCTTGCATTTTTTGGGCCCAAAAATGTGAATGAATACCTCATGTTTGACATTTTTTTTCAGGATGTAAATTGACTGGGTGATGCCATGGGGCAAAGGGTGTCGGTAATTTGTGCTGTGCACTTGAAGTATGCTAGGCAGCACGCCCCTAACAAATAGTAAAAAACAACCACAAGTATATTTTTAAACCAAAAGGTGAAATTCCCACTTTAACCTTTTAATTTGGCTATTTTGAGAAGCCTTTTTCCATTTGTAATCGTAATAAAAGGGCCCCATCCACTTTAAACAGAAATGGGGTTTTCATGGTTTTTATCTCCTCTGGGGGCACTGTGTCTCTTCTGAAATTCTGGTTTTAAAAATTTTTTAATTAAAAACTTGTAAAGCTATTACTACCCAATCGCTCCCCCTCATAACTAGGGGTGTGTATGTCATTTTTTCCTATAGGGCCTGCACCAAATTTAAACTGCTGGTTGCATGTTATAGAGAAATTTTTGGGGGAAAAAAAACAGTAGAATTTTCCTCCTACTCTATAAATGCGCATGCGAACAATCAACATTTTTAAATTTGTTAAAGGGTTCCCTTTAAAAACGCTAACAAATATACAGAGTTAAACCAGCAGGCACTGACAGCACCTTTTTGTCCCCGAACCCCAAATGTTTAGGTTTTGGTAATTTTTTAACTCCCTCTGAGAACAGCGGGCTGAGCTAGAAGTAAAAAAAAACTTTGGGACCCCCCTCCAACACCAAAAATGCCCATTTATTATCTGGATGTTACTCTGCATTTATTATTTGCAAAATCAAACTTTATGGGTTCCCAATAGTTGGTTCTTCAAGGTAATAAAACCCTAGGGCCTTATTTTTGAAAATTCATACCTGCAGCTATAGGGATACCAATGAGATTGTAAATCAGGGCAAAAACAAAATTTATTCTTATTTTTTTTCACAGTCTTGCGTGATAAGTCAATGCTGGCAACAACATCCATGAGTTTAAATTCTGCATAAAAAAAGACATATTTTTTTTTTATTAAACAGGCGTGAGGTATACATCTTAGAAGGCGTTCTACAGGTGTTTAAAAAAATACACTTTTTTTAATAAAATAAAAAAAAATCATACTCACTATGCTCTTCATCTCCGTTCCACACTGACCCTTGGGGCCCGGCCTCCCAGTTTTTCTGTTTACTTGAGCTATTTTCTGACATTATCACTCAGACCCATTCACTTCCAAATGGTAATATCAGCCAGTGACACATATCTGCTGCAGCCAACCAGTGGCAATAATCTGACTGCGACTGGCGAAGAAAGCAGAAGTCCGAGTACAGACAGCCTGCAGAGGCCCTGGCCCCGGGAACGCAGGGGGGGAAAAAAAGGGGGAGTAATTTAGGTTTTTTTCTTTTTTTTTTTGGGGGGTAAATACCTTTAAAAATTTTTTTCATCATAAAAAACCCAAACAATCTTTTTAAGGCCATGTCCACATGCAATGTATTCCTATCCAGTGTAAAGAGACTTCCAGGGACACAATTTTAAAGAAAAAACCTGTCACTACTTATCCCCCCCTTTGCTTGGGGGATAACCCAAGCCAGTGGTCCCAGACTTTCTGTTTCCAGTGCAGTTCCCCCTTTTTCTGTAAAATGCTGGAGTTTCAGAGTATTTAATGCCCCCAAAACTGCAAATTTTTTTAGCCAGAAAAGAGTCAGAGTTCCCTTTTTTTTATGTCCCCCCCCCACCGAAATCTAGCCCCGGGCCCACCTAAAAATGATTAAACCCATTAAAGGGCCTGGTTCACACGGCTTATTCAAGCCGTAATTGCGGGACGGATTTCGCCCGCAATTACGGCTTGAGTAAGAGGCGGGAGCGCAGCTCGCCGGCCTCATAGACATGCATTGTCCACGCCGCGTATCCCGCCAGGATAATGAACATGTCACTTTCTCCTTGCCCGGCGGATTCGCCGAGCATGGAGAAGAGACTGAATCCATAGTTCTCTATGAGAACTGTGGATTACCGTAATGGCTGGCACGGATTCCAGCCGTGTTGCAGCGCAGTACGGCGTGCAATACGGCTGCAATCCATCCCTGCAATAAGCCATGTGAACGGCCCTTTACTGCGAGTAGGTAGAAACATGTGAATAATTGTCAGTGGGTGGGGCTAGCCTTTGGGGGGCGGGGCTAACACCTGCTCATGAATAAGATTTGAGCATTAAATGCTCTAAAACTACAGCATCTTACAGAATAAGGGGCACAGTGCTGGAAGCAGCAGGTCTGACACTTGCTTGTGCTGTCCTCAGCAAGGGGGGTCATAACCTATGTGACAGGTTCTCTTTAACAAACCACAAATAACCAGAGACAGACTAGAACAATCTCTCTCATCTCATGACAGAATCACTACCTATATATGTATCTAGTGTTAGAGTTTTCATGTGTAAAAGTGCATTGACAGGATTTATAAACCTAAGTCTGATGACACATAGGTCTCATCTTGTAGGAGAAAGGTTGTGTTCGATGACGCTTGTGGCATTCAGCCAAAACTACAGAGCATAAACACATTATGAGCAATGATAAAATCCCTGGTAGTACTGGGCATGACCAGTGAGTAGATTTGTTATTATTCCATTCAAGCGGGAAGCTCATCTTTATGGTAACATTTCTTTTTCATCAAAGGAGTTCTCCACTTTGGACAACTATAATGGTTAAAAAGGTCACATGAGAATAATAATGTCCCCTTGTTGGGACCTCCAAAGATCAACTGTAATCTTTTGAAAAAACCTGGAAGTAAATGTTAAATTTCCCTACAGCGCTACCACAGGAGATATTAAGTATTACAGTGCCAATTCAATAGGTTGTGTGTGTAAAGCAGAATAGGACAGATACTCCAGAGAGACACACGCTTTGTAGCCCCCTTTGGCTCTGGCCACAAGAGGAGGACCCGTAGAGAGGACCTCTCTCCATAAACTCAGAATTCCCCAATAGAGTATATCAGCATGGAGTTTCTGAGCTGGACAACCCCTTTAAATCTAAGGCCTAGCACCGCAATAGATCTTTGTCAGCTTCTCTAATGTTTTATTTAATATTCTTCAGTTTGTTTTACTTATACTGGAAAAATTTTAAAAACAAATCTCTTGCCAAGTGGAAACCACCAAACACTGATAAATTGTCTATTGCATGGGGAGAACCATAGGCAGATGACACCATTTCCTGTCCTGCTGTGTCATTTATGATGATTAGTAATTCTAACTAAATATGTAAAATTAGCACCTACCCGGATCAGCACCACGTCTGCAGCTTCAATGGCCACATCTGTGCCAGTCCCTATGGCAATACCAACATTGGCCATCGCCAGAGCAGGAGAGTCATTTATTCCATCTCCCACCATTGCCACTCGTGTTCCTTGGTCTTGTAGCTGCTTGACCTTGGCTACTTTGTGAGATGGGAGAACCTCAGCAAACACTTTGGTTATACCAACCTTGGGAAAAGAAAAAATAGGTTAAAATGTATAAGCAACAAAGTTCATTTTAATAAATCAAACTATGTCCTAATGATAGACCACTAATCACTTGATACTTTTCAAGCCTTGCAAAAAGTTAGTGACCTTAAAGGGGTTGTCTCACTACACTGATTCATCTTACCTCAGTCCCGTTTTCTTGGTTTCACTTTGAATTCAGGGGCGTGTTTACTGGCTTCTACTAGGCTAGGCTGGTAGAAACCAGATCTATAGCTATAGCAACCAATGCTGGCAGCCTGTGCTGGCAGCCCGTGCTGGCAGCCTATCAGGATAGGTCAAACAGGTCTGTAGCTAGAACGACCTGATGAGCTGATGCATCCCATGCAAGAGGGGATATCTAGGAATAGGTAGGACACGGTTAATGGACATATATTGCAAAGTGACTTGTTTTTTCAAGATCTTTAACATAAAAAGCAATCCCTGTAGTGAGACAACCTCTTTAATCAAGTATCACACAAGGTGTCAATGTAACCGAGCTTCAGGCCTCTGGTCTTATACAGTGGCATCACAGTCACCAGCAACATAGTCCAGCACTGTCTTTAAAAGGACTTTACAGAAGCTCTCCATCTAAATTTAGTTTTATAAAACAAAGATAGAGAAAAGTACATACATGCCAACTCTCCCGTTTTTGGCGGGGGGTCCCGCTATTTGGGGTCCCCTCCCGCCCTCACCCGGGGGAGTTGGCATTCTCCCGCCGCCTGCAGGCGCGGGGGTCCTTTAAATTACCGCGGCGCAAGAGTAGCGCTGGTGCGCTACTCTTGCGCCGCGGGACCCGCTCCTACAGGCGGGTGAAGCGGCCGCAGCGGCCGCTCACCCGCCCGCGGTTCACTGTGCGGGGAGGAGGCAGGAGGGATCGCTCCTCCTCCCTCCTCCCCCTGTATGTACGGGCGCCGGTGTGTGCGCCGTACATACAGGTCAGAGGCGCAGGGGGAAGTGACGCGCGGCTGCAGGGGAGTGACGCGCGGCTGCTCTCACTTCCCCCTGCGCCGCTGAAGAGATCGGACAGGAGCTGGCCGCGCTGCAGGAGCCTGGTAAGGTAAGTGGATTTTATTATTTTATTTTTATTAGCTTTAGGGGGCTCTACCTGGCTAACAGAGAGGGCAACTACCTGGCAACAATGGGGGCATCACCTGGCAACAATGGGGGCACTACCTGGCAACAAAGGGGGCACTACCTGGCTAACAGATGGGGGCACTACCTGGCTAACAGAGGGGGCACTACCTGGCAACAGAGGGGGCACTACCTGGCAACAATGGGGGCACTACTGGCAACAAAGGGGGCACTACCTGGCTAACAGATGGTGGCACTACCTGCCAACACTGGGGGCACTACCCGGCAACAATGGGGGCACTACCTGGCAACAATGGGGGCACTACCTGGCTAACAGATGGGGGCACTACCTGGCTAACAGATGGGGGCACTACCTGGCTAACAGATGGGGGCACTACCTGGCTAACAATGGGGGCACTACCTGGCTAACAGATGGGGCACTACCTGGCTAACAGATGGGGGCACTACCTGGCTAACAGATGGGGCACTACCTGGCTAACAGATGGGGGCACTACCTGGCAACAGAGGGGCACTACCTGGCTAACAGATGGGGCACTACCTGGCTAACAGATGGGGCACTACCTGGCTAACAGATGGGGCACTACCTGGCAACAGAGGGGGCACTACCTGGCAACAATGGGGGCACTACCTGGCAACAATGGGGGCACTACCTGGCAACAATGGGGGCACTACCTGGCAACCAATGGGGGCACTACCTGGCAACCAATGGGGGCACTACCTGGCTAACAGATGGGGCACTACCTGGCTAACAGATGGGGGCACTACCTGGCTAACAGAGGGGGCACTACCTGGCAACAGAGGGGGCACTACCTGGCAACAGAGGGGGCACTACCTGGCAACAATGGGGGCACTACCTGGCAACAAATGGGGGCAGTACCTGGCAACCAATGGGGGCAGTACCTGGCAACCAATGGGGGCAGTACCTGGCAACCAATGGGGGCAGTACCTGGCAACCAATGGGGGCAGAACCTGGCTAACAGATGGGGCACAACCTGGCTAACAGATGGGGGCACTACCTGGCTAACAGATGGGGGCACTACCTGGCTAACAGATGGGGGCACTACCTGGCTAACAGATGGGGGCACTACCTGGCTAACAGAGGGGGCACTACCTGGCAACCAATGGGGGCACTACCTGGCAACCAATGGGGGCACTACTTGGCTAACAGATGGGGCACTACCTGGCTAACGATGGGGCACTACTTGGCTAACAGATGGGGGCACTACTTGGCTAACAGATGGGGCACTACTTGGCTAACAGATGGGGCACTACTTGGCTAACAGATGGGGCACTACCTGGCTAACAGATGGGGGCACTACCTGGCTAACAGATGGGGGCACTACCTGGCTAAAAGATGGGGGCACTACCTGGCAACCAATGGGGGCACTACCTGGCAACCAATGGGGCACTACCTGGCTAAAAATATGGGCACTACCTGGCTAACAATGGGGGCACTACCTGGCAACCAATGGGGCTCTACCTGGCTAACAGATGGGGCACTACCTGGCTAACAGATGGGGGCACTACCTGGCTAACAGATGGGGGCACTACCTGGCTAACAGAGGGGCACTACCTGGCAACAATGGGGGCAACTACCTGGCAACCAATGGGGGCACTACCTGGCAACCAATGGGGGCACTACCTGGCTACTAATGGGGGCACAACCTGGCTACCAATGGGGCACTACCTGGCTAACGATGGGGCACTACTTGGCCAACGATGGGGGCACTACTTGGCTAACGATGGGGGCACTACTTGGCTAACAGATGGGGCACTACCTGGCAACAGAGGGGGCACTACCTGGCTAACAGATGGGGGCACTACCTGGCTAACAGATGGGGGCACTACCTGGCTAAAAGATGGGGGCACTACCTGGCAAACAATGGGGGGCACTACCTGGCAACAATGGGGGCACTACCTGGCAACCAATGGGGGCACTACCTGGCTAACAGATGGGGCACTACCTGGCTAACAAGGGGGCACTACCTGGTCGGGGCACCTACCTGGCTAACAAAGGGGGGCATCTACCTGGCTACAAATTTGGCTCTACCTGGCTACAGAGGGGGCATCTACTTGGCTACAAGGGGGCATCTACCAGCCTGTAAGGGGCACTACCTGGTTATGGGGGCTACTACCTGGCTATAAGGGCATCTACCTGGCTTTCTTCCAAAGCCGTTATGCAGTTAGGTGGAGTGGGTGTGGCTTTTTTGAAGGGGCGTGGCATACCGTCAAGATGGGCGTGCCCATGCAAATTTTTGCCGCGGCGCGCTACGCGCGCCGCCCACTACAATCTCCTGCTTTTTCACTTTCAAAAGTTGGCAACTATGGAAAAGTATGATCCAGTAACACTGAGTCTCACTGCCTCTTCTCTGCTCCCAAACCATCACTGCTCATGTTACTACTCATATTTTCTAAAGGGATATTTGGGTGGATAAAAACTACAAGGCAATTTGAACAGATACAATGCTTGGGAAGCTCTTCTGTGGGGGGGGGGGACGGTGAAAAACACTTTTATCCATATTGGGCTGGATTCACACTGTATTTTTCACATATTTTTCAGCAACAGTTTTAAGTCAAAACCAGGAGTGCGCTTCTGTGTTTTGGATCCATTCCTGGTTTTGGATTAGAAATACTACTGCAAAATATGCATAAAAAAACACTGGGCCACATGTATGAAAATTATCTTGCAGTAAGACTGTCTTTGTTTAATATAGCAATCAATCAGAGCTCAGCTTTCATTTCATATAGTGCTCCGAAAAAAATAAAAGCTGAGCTCTTTGGTTGCTATGGGTGACAAAGACCATTTTACTTCTAGACAGTTTCTATTTTCTAGCAGTACTGGTCAATTTTATTTAATTTTTTGTGTTGTACTTTTACACAATGGAACCGTGTTTATTAAAAATTGTATTAGATCATAGAGCCCACTGCATACGCTTAAGAGAGTTGTGCCTCTACACTAATAGCACAACTCAGTAAGGTGAGCAAACCTGCCACTCACTGCTTTTTTTTTTACTAATGTACTTCACTATTGTGCGCCCCCTCTGATTTTTCCTTTTCTCTCTTGACTTGTTAACATTACAGAGTAAGCGCTATTTTTTCAGCTAAATGATAGACACCATGATTGAATGGGGCGTTCCCACAAGGTAAAGTTCACTGCACAGGTCGGTTCTCAGCTATCTGCAAGCCAATCATGCATGAGAATGAGGAGGGAAGCGCTTGCAGCTGTCCTCCTAATTAATTTCTATGGGAGATCTGAATATAGCCAAGTGTGTGTGCTCGGCTACATTCAGCTCTTATAAAAGTGAGTGAGGAGGACAGCCACAAGTGCCGTCCTCCTCATTCTCATGCACAGTCGGCTCACAGCGGCTGTGCAGTGAACTTTGCTTTGTGGGAACACTCCTTTTAACCTTACGGACCGCTTTGTAGTCCATAGGCTCTTTTGGTGTCCATCATGAAATGGATCTGGTTCCACATCTGTGACAAAACTTCCAAACAGACCCTCTGACACAGAAGTGAACCCAGCATAATATTGTCCAACTTCAGACATGTACCCAAACCCTTTTTGAACTCCTTTAATTAATTCACTGTGACAAGTTTCTCTGGCAGAGAGTTTTCCAATAATGCTGAGTAAACAGACTGATCTATATTTCCTAGAGGTGTGTAGATTGTTAACTTACCTGGGAGGCAATGGTCTTTGCAGTTTTGCTGTTGTCTCCAGTCATTAGTACTACATCCAGCCCCATTGACCGCAGTGTGTGAACAGCTAATGCTGCTTCTGGCTTCACAGTGTCGGCTATAGCAATTAATCCACAAAGTACACCTGGAAGGAAGCACAATATGCATAAATATCCGACACTGTTCCATCCATACACTGTGGCCCTATGTTCATAGTGCTTACCATCAACAGCAACCAGGACTGCTGTGCGACCTTTTTTTCTCGTGTTCAGTCATTAGAACATCGGTCTCTGTTTTCATGCTCAGGAAATTTCGATTCATCCATTCCCGGTTCCCAATGAGCACAGAGTAAGTCTGATGCGAAGAAGCTGCACAAGGCAAGATTACATGTTGTAGGACCAACAGATCAGACAGCACCAGCACTCATTAGGTATTTAGTCGCAAGTCTAGTAACACAACACACACAATTCCACTGTCAACATAAATTTGCCTGTACCACTTCCCAATCACTGAAACTGTACTGTCAAATAAAACATAGGAAACCCATTTTAGTACTTACCTGTGAATAGCTGCTAAATATTTTTTGTGGAAACCCCTTAGTGACCCAGCCCGAAAGGACCTTTATAACTACTGAACGGTTTTCATTCTCGCCCGTCCACATTTCGACACAATGTTTTTTTCTTTATGTGGCCGTACTAAGCCTGGTTTTATGTCAAACTGTAGTATGCAATTCTGTGCAGATTTGTTCCACAGTTGTGGAGAAGATCTGTTAAAATCCAATCCACTATGCTGGTAATGCAAATATGCCACAGATTTTTTTGGCCTGCAAATCCTCAGCAGGAAATGTTCATCATAACCCCCATGTGGTAACATACTCTTGAAGAGTCCAGTAGGATAACTGCTAGCACGAATAAAACGGTCACTTACTTGCTTTTGGGGAATCAGAAAATGAGTGAATATCCGAGTCTTCATGTCTTCCATCAATTTGTACAAGCACGGCATTTTTGCTGTTGTTTTCACCTGTCGTTTGGTAGTTGCGGTCTAAAAGGTGTTGAATGTTACTGACTTTGCATCTGATCCCACAACCAGGTACTGCTTGAAAATCAGAACAAGTACCCAGGATTTCGGTCTTAAGGACCTGTTAAAAAGGAACAGGACATAAATAAAAATCTGAATAAAAACAATTACCCCTTTGTGATCATTATAGCGTAAAGCTGGCTGATAATTTTCCAAAGTCATTCACATGTAGGAAAATATTATGTTCGAAATACAGACATCTGAGTAGCGCATTAATGGCTCTGCTTTGTCTGGCTTTTGTTCTCACACACATTTTTATGGATTTTGTACAAATTATTATAGTTTGGCGCACAATTTCAGGAAGGTGTCCGTGAGTGTACATTGCAAGTTGGAATCTTTATCTCACAAGGCAAAAAAAGCACAATAGAATTTTTTTTTACATATTTTTTTTTTTGTTCGTTTCAAATGTATACAATCAAAATTTGGTTCTTGACTGTTTCGAAACTTGTCACGTTTCAAAACTAATTCTGATGCAAAAAATTTGCATGGTTTCGCTCAGTCTACTGGAAAAATTTTTTGGTGTGCAACCTTTTTGCTACTTAACCTGCCTTCTGGAACAAATTCATGACTAGTACTAAGGTACCACTGTATAGGAAAATGCAAATATTACAGTGTGGCTTACACAAGTCATGAAAAGACTAAATAAATATACCTAAAACATTGACATTACATAAGATTCAAAAAGGGAAATATCCTGATTAATATACACTGGTGATGCCAGAAAAATAGTAAAAATCTAATTGGCATTTGTACCAGCATAACTCCTCAATAGAATCACAGTAGTTGCAACACATACAACAGGTGACACAGCCATTAAAAAAATTTTTTTGTAGTGGGAGATTGTCCATGGTTCATGGCTCTGTAATATGATTTATGGTAAGGGCCTCTAGTCACTCCCATGGATTTAAAAGATGGTCCCCGGAAATGCTGTCCCAGAACATGGAAACTCCATGACACCTTGGGAACGGGAGAAAAGATCTTGTAAAAGGGTAGTACGAGAAGGAGTTAACATTTTGTAGTTTTCCTTCTGCATAAACCATGCAGTCAAAATCTTGATGATCGGCGAGAAGGTTTTGTTTCATTCTTCAGGAGCAACCGAAAAACCTAGTTCCTTTCAATATACCCAGACACTGTTCTACTCATGAATGGAGAGGACTGTACTGTGCATAGCAGATTTACTATCAAAAAAAGACCACAGTAGGAATCAAAAGATGTGGGAGAGACCTGCAGATGTTTCGAGTGAAGGAGCCAAAAAAATGAGCATAATTGTATACAGGCAAGTCACAAAATACATTTCCCTAGGTAAGCACCTCTGAAGAAGTATGGGATGGGAGTGCTCATCCGACAACTGAACTAGGTACGTCTGATCCTTAGAGAACTAAGCAAGAAACCAATCTACTGTCTGTTTGACGTCTAACTTATCAAACAATGGCGTCATGGGACCTATAACTGTTGAGACAGAAGGCAGGGGCCAGTCTGTCTCTTACAGACAAAGAATAGATATTACACCAATCCATCCATGGCAGCGAAGTAAAAAATATAGAGATATTTCTTTTTTTTAATCTGCTTTTCTGCTTCCTAGACCGAAACCAATCAACTATTCTCCTGTATATACTGCTACCCGACAGTACATTTGGAAGCCTCGAGATCCCATTCCACCTAATGATTTGGAGATATTGTAGGGCTTGTCCTACAAATAAAAAATGATTGTTTCGTGGGGCCAAAGTGGGTAAAAATAAAGTTATACTTATCGATCGGTCCCCCTGCACTGCCGCTTCGGAGCTCCCGGCGACCTGCTCCTTTTCACTTTCAGATTCTTAACCTGACACAAAGAAGAGGCTCATGCTCTATTCCAGGGGTGTCAAACTGCGGCCCTCCAGCTGTTGGGAAACTACAATGCCCACTGTTATAGATTATACAAATACATGATGAGAGTTGTAGTTTCCCCAACAGCTGGAGGGCCGTAGTTTGATATCCCAGCTCTATTCACTTAAAATCGAGCACAAGCCTCTCATGTGTCGGGACGAGAACCCAAAAGTGAAGAGAAGTGGATTGCCGAGAGCTCCGGAGCAACAGTGGCGGGGGACCCTATAGGCAAGTATCACTTTTTTTTTTTTTAAACTTTTTTTACTCTCCCTGGCCCATGAAACAATCATTTTTACCTACTTGACGAACCCTTTAAGATTTTTTTTATTTTATGTTATAATTAAGGTTTCAAACAAGTAGGTAAAAAGTGTCAAATTATCCTTAAATCCCTGGCAGAGAAAGTATTAAACATGATTCATAAAAGCAAAGTTGACAGAATTTCACCTCTTTACAGTGTTTGGTGACGGCTGCTCCTAGCGGATGTTCACTGTTTCCCTCTGCAGTTCCCACAATGGCCAACAGCTTGTTTTTAGGCATCCTGTTGCTTTCCACCAAAAGCTTCACCTCCATTACAATAGGAGAACCATGTGTGATGGTCCCAGTCTTATCAAACACCACAGTTTTCACCTAAAAAAAAAAAAAAGTATTTTTAAACTTTCCAACAAAATGCATTCAATGACAGTAATCAAAGAATTTCACATCCGCATGGAATAGTACATGTATCCATATCAACTGACCAGATCCACCTCTACTGCATGTAGTGAACGACCAGGGGGATGACAGTGTACACAACATTACAGTGTCTCCTCAGTGACCGATATGTAAAACCAGGTACAACATTTTCTCAGCTAAACAGTTATTTGCTGTGGGTGTATATTATGTGTATATCATGAATGATCCTAATTTTATGAAGTAAAAGAAGCACCATTCTCACATAGCCTTTAATATTTTAACCTACCTTGTGTGCCATTTCCAGGGGTTCACCGCCTTTAATCAGTATGCCATTCTGAGCACCAACTCCTGTACCAACCATAACTGCAGTGGGTGTCGCTAAACCAAGTGAACAAGGGCAAGCTATACACAACACTGTGATAGCAGCTTGAAAAGCAAAGCGGACAATTACTTCCCCTCTTGAAATACTCTTGTTGTAACCCTGTGAAAAAAAAACAATTATGCTTTAGATTACTAAACTGACAGGTGACAAATCTCTAACCTGGGAACACCCATTTTAGGAGACTATCTCCTGGAACCCCGAACCAAATCAACCACCCACCCTCACCCCTTCCCGAGTAAGGAAGATTTTGAGCATAGCAGTGCTTGTACTGCTACTCTGTCATGGGACTGATAAAGATAGCCAAGCAATGGAATTGAAGGGGTTGTCCCCCTAAAAATGTGTTTAGCATTTCTTTACTTATTATGTATATCATTGGAAACCACACAATTTTCTAATATACATTTATTAAAATAAATACTTTTAGATCCATGCAGTCAGCCACTAAATAGAAATAAAAAAATGGTACAGCCCACATTCCTGCCTATAGTTTATGGCTTGCCTACGTAGTAATGTATGGACAAGTTAGCTGGGACCTCCTGCAGTCAGTTAGCAGCAGAGTCATATAACACCTATGTGGTAGCTGAATAGGAATAATGCCGGAATCATTCATCTAGTTATTCCAGCAACTTCTTCACATATGTAGTTACTCCTATAATTGCTGTATCTCTAGGGGATGTCACGTTGTTAAAGGGGTTTTGCTAAGATGATTTCTCGTAACCAGGTGACACTCCCTCTTGAGCTTGAACAAAGGGCGTTGTGTTTCTGTGTTTAAAAATAAACCAAGTATTTCCTCGTGATGGTTATTGCTCCACCTCCATTGCACATCCGAGGCTGATATCAGTCTCTGTAGTTTGAGCAAACATGTTTTGGCTAAACCACAAAGGAAAACTGTATTGTGCACAAGCTCTGCTGGTTTTGGTTTCTCCCTCTTACATGCTCAGATGAGCTTTGAGCAGGCAGTGTTAACTGACTACAGGCGGGGGAGGGGAGGGAGAAGGGCTGAGCAGGGAGTTTTTGCATGTTTACTCAGATATTTACAATTACATCAGTGGATTCTCTAAACAACGACTAGGCTCTGACACAGAAACAAAGCTAGTGAGATGCCCAGTAACACTGTTTATTTCGCTTCTTAGCTTTCCTGTGTCTGCAATCAGATAAGAAAAGTGCAAACAACGCAAGGAGGCCAGGAGCTTGCCAATCGCTCATGGTCGTCGCTAATGTAAACATTAAGGAACTAAGGGCTCTAAGTCAGGCTGCAGTTCAGAGTTAACTTTTTAAATTCACATTTATTAGAAAAGTTATTAAACACATTTTGGGAGGAACCACATAACATTCTGATCGTGGCAAAACCTTTAACCCTTCTCCCGACATAGGGCGTATGCATACGCCTAGCGGGAATGTGAAAACCTTTTTTTTATTTTTTTTCCCGCTAAATGGAAGTATCCATACGCCCCTGGCGATCTGGCGGGCGAGTACGCGCGGATCTGCAACATGGGACAGCTCGGTAAAATTAGCTGGCAGCATTGCCTATCCCTCGCTGGAATGAGCTCGGGCGGGTGATTAAGCTTTATTAACCGCAGCTGACCTGGCTGCGGTAATAATGCTCGGCATTGCAGGAGGAGTGCGCTCCTCCTGTTCTGCTCGTCGGTTGCGCACTGTAGTGCGGCACCGATCATGTCTGATGATCCCTGGAAGTGAACGGCAACTTCCGGGTCATCTGTGAGTCACCATGCACGCAATGCACAGTACTAAATACTGTGCCACTGGTACTGCTTATAACGCAATCTGATGATTGCTGTTAGAAGATAAAAGTAAAAAAAGTGAAAAAGGAAAAATAAATGTAAAAAGTGAAAAAAAACATGTACACGCCCCTTTCCCCTTTACAAAGCCAATCGCCCCCAAAAAGGATGAAAAATAAATAAGTACATATTTGGTATCGCCGCGTGCTATTGACCCACCCTATAATTCTGTCACATTAAGTAACGGTACGGTGGAACGCCGTAAATAACAAAAAACAAAAATACAGTCAAAGAATCTGCGGAATTTTTGTTATTGCAGCACAATAAAATGGACTAAAAAGCGATCACAAATACTCATATAACGGCAAAGTTGTACCAATTAAAACTTCAGTTTCATCCCACAAAAAAAAGTCTTACACGTTCTGTATTAGGAAAAATAAAAACGTTATGGCCATCAGAACACAGGATGATAAATCATTCTTTATCACAATAAAACACTTTTTTTGTTTTTTTTTTAAAGTGCTTCAAAATTAAAAAACTATATAAATAGGGTATAGCGTAATGTATCGACAGAGAGTAAAGCTACATTGGTAGATACTGCACGGTAGCGTGTTAAAAATAAAAAACAGGGGGCGGGCTTGATGCCGAGTGAGGAAGCTGGTTTGTGAGTCCCGGCCGACCCCACCCCCCAGAAGGATCTGAGCTTCCTCTTCATCGGCTGTTTATCATTGGGGAAGATCTCTAAGAAGGAAAAGGCAGGCTCCATTAACCCCTTGGACCTACAGGGGCACATTGAGACCTACTTCGGCGTTACTCGGCCTTGATGCAGAGGAGGGACATGGCTGACAAGGCCTTCTCAAGATGGCGCGGGCGGCCCCTCATCGCCTGGATAGAGCAGAAACACGGTGGACTACCTTGCATGCGTCAGGCGATCTGGCGGCAGGAGGGGGAGGTCGCAACCCCCCGCTGCACAAGTCCCGATGTCCTCAGCCGTGGCCCAAGTCCCCGCCGCTGCCCGAGGCATGACCCGATCATCAGCTGCTGGGATTGCGGGAGGAGCGGCTCGTGTGCCTGCCGTGCTGCGTGGAAGGAAAGGCCGAGACGCCCAGTGCTGTTGCTGCAGGGAGGGAGGAGGCGCGGATGCCCGCGTGTGGGGCCGAGCACGGCCCGAACATCCGCCGCCGGATGCTGCAGGAAGGGATCAAGCCCGTGGCAGCTGCGCTGACGGCGTGGGGACAGTGCGGAGCCGGACACCGCGCCGATGCGGTAGGAGGGGAGACAGGTGTGCAGCTGCCGTGATGGAGTGGCACAGGATATGGTCCGGTGGTACCGCTGCGCGTGGCGCACTGCGGACCTCACTCGCGGCCTCTCCAGCAGTTGCTGGTAGCGCGGCGACATCTTCGCAGGTCCGGAGGGACACAGCAGCTGTGTCGGGGGTTTGCGGCTTCAGTTACTGCGGCGAACATCCCATCTGCCGCACTGAAGCGCAGGCAGGAGAGACTCTATGGACAGGACTTGCAGGTACATGGACCTTCTGGAGCCACCTTTCACTTGGCCCTCTGCTGCTGGCCCCCAGTAATAGCCCAGTGGACTCGGGCACAGCCTCTCCCCAGTCTGTGTGTTCAGGGGTCCCATTACCTCCTCAGCATATGATGAGCTTGGGGGCCTACAGGGCTACGGGTCCACCCAGCTGCAGGTCCACCGGGCCTCACCTAGCAGGGCATGCCGGAGGGAATTGGGGTGCAGGATGTTGGGGTCAAGGAGAGACTGCAGTGTTGGTCTACAGCAGCAATGGGATGGTCTGGCCCGGCCTTCCAGCCCCACAAGGCCTCAGCGTCCTTGCGGGACTGTCGGGGACTCACCAGCGTTGGTTCCATGGGTCCTCTTGGGGTGACCTATGCACAAGGGCCCCTGGCTGTTCACAGGAAGGTCCATGTTGTTTCAGGCAGGTAGTACTTGCCATGCTCTCCAGTTGGAAGCTTATATATGCTGGCGCCCCCTTCAACACCGGGGGCTCGCCCACAGTACAGTAGGATGATCCCACCATGCTTGCAGGCGCCCTATTGCTCTTGGGGCTGAGCTGACCTCCCGACAGCGCGACAACTGCGGGAACTCAGCGTCAAATCGTGCCCTGTACGATGGGACTTCAAGTCTCATTCAAGACCTCCCACCAAACAGGATAATTCCTTATGGCGAACACTTCTGGCGGACTGTAGGAAGGATTTAGACAATTCCGTAGATCTGTTACCGTGTTACAAGAGTGGACTGTTTGCAAACAATCAATGATTCTCTCAGTTCCTGGGGAGTGCAGGGAACGTACAACAAACATTGCAACAATTATTTCCTCAACAGCATTTGGACGATGTCGAGAATTAGAGGGAGGAAGAAACAAGTAGGATCAGGGGGTCCCTGGGAGTCATCCCTCTTCTGATTTGTTTCCAACAGTCTCTCACGTTTTTTAATGATATCTTGACCGAGCGCCACTACGTTCCTGAGCTGGGACAGAGTCCATAGGCATTGCGCCCACTAGCAAAGATGTTCATTTCCCACGGGACGTTATTAGCCGCATACACTTTTGCTCTTAAAGAAGAAATATGCAAAAAAGCGTAGGGACGGTCTTTTGACTACCAGATCGACCCATACAAAATTTTCCAGATGTTCAGTCATACTGGCGCAAAGGCACTGCTCAAACCTATTCTCTCTGTGTTGGGTGAAAGAAAATACTTATAGGTTGGGCTTCCCTTTCGCCTCATTGTGACGACAGGATGACGCACTCATACTTCTCTGCGTTCTCCGAGATGTTCCACGGTTTCTTCAGGAATTGAGATTTAAAATCTCCTGCCTGACTGGATTGTACCTTTCCCCAGGGTGGGGGGGGGTAGTCCCTTGACCCTGTCAGAATTCATGGGGGATGATCCGGGATCCGCGCGAAAGCCGTTCTAAGGATCACGCTCAGCTGAAAACAATTTGGTATCAGTCGCACCTGTAATCCCTTAAGCTTTAAGGTGTAAGGGTCATTGTTTATTCACATCTGCCTGCCCATTGGTACATTTGAGGTTCATGTTATGTTTACTTTGATGTATTATGTGTTCCTTTAATTAATGTTTAGGATGCCATACATAATATTGTCAAGACTATCCGGGGAGTTACTTCCATTATGCCTGTTCCCTTATCCCCATGTAGGGCTAGGAATCCTTGTGACCGTTTTTGGCCCTTGGTTTTCTTATAGGTTTTCAGATGTTTTTGTAGCGGTTTCTGCAGGGGGTTCAATACTCCTTGCTTTTCCCTGCCGTTCTTGGTTGTTTTTCTTTTTTTTTTTTTTCTTCCTTTTTCCTCGTTTTCTTTTCCTCCCTGTCGTGCCGGGCGAGAGAGGCGGGCAACACCGCATTATCCTCCCCTTTGTGTTTAAATGGGGGATATTAAACTAGCGTCCTAAGCAAGGGTCTGAAATATCTCAGAAGCGAGCACAAATTCTTACATTGTTCCATCGTCAAACGGTTCAGATTTGTTGTTTTAGGAGGAAACTTAGACAGCATGCCCCAATATAAAGATCCGATATTTCCCCATTGCACTTTGTCAACTGCCCCTATTCTAATTACGGGGGGTTGTATTGCTATCATAAGTCCTCTCCCACACCATAAATTGATTGTATTCTTGATGCTGAAGACTAGGATACCTGATCGTGATTTTAAAACATTGTCTGGGATGTTTTTAACAGTTGTAAAGCTGTATATGCCCTAATCATGGGCAATGGCTTTTTTGTTGGAAGTATTGGATTAAACTGAATTTATGCACGGGTACGGTCCTCTTTTGCGGGGACTTTAACTCACTTCGACCGATATGGATAAACTCCAAGCGTTCCTATTCTCATACTCCGCTATCAAAAGAGTCAAAAAGCCTTGTTTCAATTTCAGTCTGGATGGTGGCGGCTTCAACACTCCTTAGATAGGGATTATTGTTTTTCTCTTCTCCCATAATTACATATAGTCGTATTGATTTATTCTACTTCATCATGGTGTCCTCCCTTGGTTGGTTCCTCCTCATAGGAGTATACTCTGTCAGACCAATGCAGGCCGGTTTATTGTACTCTTTTTTCTCTCCCATTTCTTCTGCTCAAGCTAGAAACCTGGAGGTTAATGAATCGTATTTGTTGGATCTGTATGCCACGCTGAGCTTCAGGAGGCTATGAACACTTCATCTCTGGGACCATGTGAGGAGATAACATCCCCAAATATTAAATGGGAAGCCTTAAATGCGTTTTGCTAAGGGTGCTTATTAAAACATGGTAGTCGCCTTAAGAAAGCGCGTTTTCAGCAGCCATCGCCATAGCTCTGCAAAAAGGTAAACCTCTTTGGAACTTTTGCATATCTAAGCTGTCCGGGAGGTGTGTTGCAAGGGACTTACTCATGGCCAGACTGAGGTTCCGTAGACTCTTTGAGGCCTCTGGGGTAAACTCATGGCAGCTGTCGTAGCAGGTTATATGAGTTTGGGAAAGAGTGGCCATCTCTAGCGGGGCTACAAGGGATAGAATTGCCCAGTCCTTTTTGAGTATTAAAACAGGGCTCAGGGACTTGGCCCACACCACAGATTCTGATTGCTAAAGATTCTATTCTATACTCCAATTTATACAATTCCTGTGGGTCGTCTCCTTTTCTTCTGTGAACTGAAAACCTCCTCCCCGTTCTCAGGCTCTTTCCGGCTGAGGAGGGTTCACTTCTGGAGGAACCGTTTCGGAGAGGATATTGGAGGCGGTGTCAAGGAACTCCTGTGGGAAGAGCACAGGCCCGACGGTTTTACTGGAAATTTTTTAATATTTGACCTCCATTTCGATTCTTTTAGATGGGAGTTGAATAATGTCTTTCTTCTTCTCCCTCTTTCGGCAGGATCCACTCTGCGCACAATCAGTTTTTGCCCAAGCGACAGGGAAGACTCGCAGGCCTGACGGGAACTTAAGACCTATTTTTCTTAATGTAGATCTCAAGATCTATGCCAAGCTCCTAGCCAATCGTTTAATCTCACTATGCCTGCTCTGATCACCCAGATCAGGTAGGTTTCGTCCGGGTAGGGAGGCAAGGGATAATACCTTGATAGGACTGGTTATCATCCCATTTGGCTCGCTCGGGGGAAGCCCTTTGATGATCCTGTCACTGGATGTGAAAAAGATTGAAGGAACTTGGGACTCCTGTCGGACACCTTCCAATAGGTTAGGTCACCTTTTTACCTCAGGATTTTAGCGCTTTTCATAATCCCTCGGCTAAGGTGAAGATTACGGCTCTCTTGTCTGAAGCCTTTGATATTCAGTGCTATATGGCCACTAGACTGGGATGCCTCCCTTTCCCATTGCTGTATGTCTTGATATGGAACATTTGATGGCGCTATTCGGACCAATCCGGCACATCAGGGGGTTATGGATTGGCAAGCAGGAGTTCAGTGCTCGGTTTAGCTGACACTTGCTGATCTACTGACAGATCCTATTTATATCTCTCCCCTCCCTGATGGCGGAACTTGCGTTTTTTTTAGTCATGGTCAATTATAAAATTAACTTCTAAATCTGAAGCTTTGAAATATTTCCCTTCCTCCCTAGCTAGTTGTGAACATCAATTCGAACTTCCCTTTGCATGGCCTGGGAGAAAATCTCTTACTGGGAACCAAAATCCTGCGGATTTATCACAGTATTTGCCTCCAAGTTTTTCGCCTAATGGACAGAGCGTCCGATTGTTGGGGGGCTGGAATTGGAAGGTTCTTCTCGTGGTTTGGGAGAATGAATGTCATTAAGTTGAAGATTCTCCGAAAAATATTATATCTATATCCAGACGTCCCCCCCCCCTCCCCCCCACCTGATTCCATCCCTCTTCTTTTGGGCCGGATCAGCAGTCTATCTCGAGAATTTTATAGGATTCTCGCCGGACCGAGAATCGAGGGGTTGCTGTCCCGGCCTAAACTGGAAGGTGAATGGGTTTGCCAGATTGGAAGCTTTATATTTGTCGGCTGCCAATGCGAGATTCCTTGAGTTGATTAATAGCCCTCGGGCAAGCTGTGAGGTCTTCATTGCGCATGACAGTGTGTCCGAGGTCCATGATTATCCTCCCTTGGTTTCCAAGTCTCCCTCAAACCGATCATTAACATTATCCTTTAGTGCCATGCACGCATTCACTATCTTGCAAAAGTCAAACCTTCGGAGTCTCTGTGACTGAACGGCTTTGTTACCCATCTCAGACAACCCTCCTTCCCCGGGATGCTCTGGTAGCTATTTCCTGGGGAGATCAAGGTATCATCCATTTTGGCTGTGCACCTCCATAGACAGGATCCTACTTCCATTGGAGGATATAGTACATGGCCATTGATCTCGTAGAAATATTTTGAATCTTGCAAATGCGGCATCTTCTTTATTCCCATCTCGAAACAAGATATAGGCAGACCTTACTCCCTTTGAGAAGCTGTGTGTCGTTCTATGCGCTCGCCGCTCGACTTCCGATTTCTTTGCTTTATCAATGCTTTTACGGCCTGGTTCTCAAACTCTCCTCATACTGCGCAGCGTGGGAAAAGGATACTCCAGAAAACTTTCTCTGCTGAGCAATGGAGAGTGTTTCTTTTTACTACAAGGAGCGGTGATAGCTTGTAAGGCCCAAGAAGACGAGTTTTAAGGTACTTTCAGATGGTATAGGGTACCGGCAGTCACTCCACAAAATGTTACCGAGAGGACCTTGATAGTGTGGAGGTGCCTTCGATGAGATCGGTACTATGTGTATATTCTGGTGGGGTTGTCAGGATTGCGGGGTCTGGAGAGTTCTGTAAGGGCTTCAGGGGACTGTATGGACTATTATTCCAGACTCCAGAGGCCACTCTTCTGTTTATGTTTGATCATATTCACGGTCCTTTACAAGAAGTCGTTGGACAAGACACTACTACAAGCTGCATGACGGTGAATTCCGGGCCAAAGGTAGGCAAACCCCCGTCCCTCCATCCATAATGGAATGGGTGAGCGATGTTGCATCCACATTGTATGGAGGGAATTTGATTGCACATACCCACGTGGATGGGAATGGGATTTGCATAATAACATGTTTACGGACATGGGCCTTGGGCTTACGTACAAGCCTAGTCGGAATTTCAGGGCTAGGAGGTTGTTAGTATTTTATTTTTGCTTAGACTGGTGTTGACGCCTGTGTCTCTGTTTCCTCAATGAGGATTCTTGGAATCTTCTCTCTTGTGCTGCCTGCTGGCGGTACGTAATACTCCCCTCGTCTTTGTACCTTTTTTTTTTCTTGTTTGTTCCTTTGTTATTTTCCTATGTGAACAGTGGCTCTAAATTGACCCATTGGGACCGGGTGTAGGTTCTACTATTTTTGGGTCTTATTTTTTTGGGGATTGGATCATACTAGCCCGGTCATAATTTTTTTTTTTTTACTTGGGAAGGGTTTAAGCTTACCCCTTTTTTGATGTACATCCCCAATGTCTTCTTTTTTTTAATGTACCTCCTTTGTACCTTTTGCAAAGAAGTTTTGTTTTGCAAGGGAAAAATTTTGGAAAATCCCTTAATAAAAATTATTAAAAATTTAAAAATAAAAAAACTCTAGGATTGCAGTTTTTTTCATCCTCCTTCCCAAAAACGGTTTAAAACGATCAAAATTCTTGCCCCCCAAAAAATTTATACCAAAAAAAAGTAAACCCTCTTCCCCGAAAAAAAAAACCCCTAACAGCCCCCACAAAAAAAAAAAAAAGGGTTTGGCTTCAACTTGGGGATGCAAAAAAGTGTTTTCCTTTTTGAATAAAAGTGTTTTTATTGTGTAAAAGCTAAAACATAAAAAACATATACAAATTGGGTATGCTGTAATCGTATCGCCCTTGAGTAATATAGATGTTAGTTATACTGCCGTGGACCCTTTTAAAAATAAAAATAAAAAAACTAAGGAATGCGTTTTTTGTTCAAAATCCCTCAAAAAAACCCTTAATAAGGGGAAAAAAGGGGGTACCCCCTAAAAAACGTACTAAAAAAAACTTTAAAACTCACCCCACAAAAAACAAGCCCAAACCCTCCGTTACGAAAACTAAAACGTTAGGCTATCAAACAGAACAACAAAAAAGAATTTTTTTATAGACCTATTTCTTTTCGTAAAAGTAAAAAAACATAAAAAAAATACAAAAAACTTACCTTGAATTTACTGACCCCCATAGTAAAGTTACCATCTTTTACATGCCGGTGAAGTGTAAAATTTGAAACCCAAAAAAGGGGGGGGGGGGGGGAACGGTTCCCCCCCCCCCCCCCCATTTTTATGGCCCTTTGCTAAAAAAAAAAAAAAAAAAACTTTGTAACACTGTGCACCCAAATGTACAATACCCCCCTAGATGGATCTATAGGCGTGCGATCCAAAATGGGGTATTCGGAAGGTTCACCTTTTCGGTATTTTGGGGGCTTTGAAATGCAACAGGGCCCCCCACAAAATCTGCGTTCCAAAACAAATAGCGCCCTCCCTTGTACCCCCTGCCATGCGCCCAAACAGCAGTTTACACCCCCCTTAGGGTATTCCCGAATTGGAAGAAATTGCGTAAAAAAGGGTTTTGGGGTGTTTTTTTTTACCAGGATTCCCTTTGTAAAATTTTACTTTTTTCAGCTAAATTGCAGATTTTTGGAAAAAAAAAATTTTTTAAAATTTTCACACCTAAGTAAAAATTTTTGTACACCCGGGGGGGTCGATTTTGCCCCCTACACCCCTGATATATTCGTAAGGGGTGGTTTCCATATGGGGATTTTTAGGGGGTTTTTTAAGTTTTACACCTTAGGGTGTCCCAAACCGAAAGGGCCCCCTAAATAAAATGGTAATGAAAATAAAACCCAGACCCCTAGGTGTCCCCCTTTTTGGGGGGGCTTGTGGTTTACCCAAAAAAATGCACTAGGGCCCCAAAATGGGATTTCTCTGAAAACGGCCCAGATCGGGGGAATCAATATTAAGTGTATTTCCTGAAAAATTTAAACCCGTGTTCTTGTAACAATTTTAAAAAAAATTGAAAACTGAAAAAAAGTGAAACATTTTAAAATTTTTATTTCCACTTTGCTTTAATTCCTGTAAAACACCTAAGGTTTTTAAATTTCCCTAAAGCGGTTTTAATATTTTAAGGGGGTTTTTCTTAGTGGGCATTTATGGGGTATGTAACATACAGGTCAAAGTCCGTTAAACTGGACGGCCCTAAAAAAAGTATATTTCAAAAATTTTTTTGAAAATTTTTTAAAATTTCACTAAATTTCTAAACCTCCTAATGTCGTAAAAAAAAAAAAAAAATAGACCTTTAAAAAAAATGTCCAAACACACAAATGGAAGTATTTTTAAACATTTTGATGGAATAACTACTGCTTACATGCAGAAATTTTTTAAGTTTAAAATTTGGGGAAATTTTTTACGATTTTTTTTTATATTTTTCACAAATAAACAAGCATTTTTTTGGACCAAAATTTCTTACATCTTAAAGCACAATGTGTCCGAGAAAATAAACCTGATTACATGGATAGGTTTAAAATTCAAAAAGTTATTCTCCAAGCAGATTAAAAAATGGGGGTCTGTCAGAGAGGCCAAAAGGTCCGGGGGTAAAGGGGTTTAAAAAAGAAAAAAAAAAGCGAAAGAGGAAACAAGGTAATACAAAGCAGTTTCCACAACACAAGATGCTGTTTAGGAGTAATAATAACCTACTGTTACCTAGATATCAGATGTCACATGATAAGATGGGTGGTCACATGACAGCTTTGTCCATACAGATACTCCATAGGAGCCAATATTATGAACAGAAATTGGGGCTGTTTTTTTCCTAGATGTGGGCCTAATGCATCGCTAAAATAGAGGTACAGGGTTGAAATTTCTAAAACATGTATATTAGAAATAGTGTGTTTTTTTTTCTTTTTTACCTCAAAATAAATAAAACTTCTAAAAAATATATAGAAGTGAACATCCCTTTAAATGCTTATTTTTTAAGGAAAAGAAAAAAAAAAACCTCTTACATAAAAACAAGGGATGACATGTATGAACAGGGCTGCACCAGTTTTCTGCCATGCTTTCCAGCCAAAAATCCTGTCAAAGTCCTTTTCTATAGATGTATGAACAGTCGTATGCCAAAACTTGGTGCATAATGCACCAAAGATATGTTATGCTATGCAAGGCACGCCACATTTATGAACCCACATATGAGGTTCATACCCGGTTTCCCCAAAAATAAGACATCTCCTGAAAATAAGACCTAGTGCAATTTTTTGGAAGCTTAGAAATAGAAGGCCTCCCCTGAAAATAAGACCTAGTGGCGGTCACTGCTACAGATCCTCCCGTGCTATACATTAGTATAGATCATTTGGATATGTTTTACCTTGTGTGGGAGGCTATCTGGACAAGAGGTGCTCATTTATGGAGAGTGCTATTGCTACACAAGAGATTGGGGCCAATAATTCTAAAAGAAATGGAGTCACAAGAAATTCACCATAAAATTCAGGGTTTGAAGAGTTATGATGATGATGTTCCAGAAGATGATGACATGACGGTCTTTGAATAAATGTTGCTTTTTGTTCATTAATACCGGGATCGGTAAATGTAACAAATTGTTGTACATGGAAATAGAGTCAAAAGAACTTCTTGATGAAATTCAGAATTTGGCTGGTTCTGCTGATGTTTACTACAGGACTACAGTATATTAATAAATGTGGATTTTTTGTTCAATACAATGAGCAACATGTATGATTTATGACGTGTAGATGCCAATTTTGAAGCGAATTATAATAGTGTAGAATGCGCCTGATTTATGAACCTGCTCATAAATCAAGCGCATTCTAGCGCTTGAGCGACAGTTCAGGTAAACCACTTTGAAAATGGCTTACCAGTTCCAGCAGTAATGCGCTATAAAAATTTTGCTTCATGCGGTTCTAATGCGCCCTGCCTCCCGTAAGATTTTTACTGCCAGCCGGACCATGTCATAACATACGTGGAATCACTAGGGGACAGCCCGGTCACCTCACAGCTCCACGGAGCTGCTAACAAGTATTTTAAAAGAGCTGCTCCCCCAGCAGCCCCATCCTCCCCTCACAGTCGGGAAGGAGGGATGTCTGCACTGCCGGCTGAGAGAAGGAAGCTGCTGCCATGTGTCCTTTCCTTCCCCACACTGCGTCTTCCTGAGACGTCTGGACTGAATGAGACAGCTGTATTGCATACAGGTAAGTGTGTGTGTGGATGTGACTGTATACATGTGCGTCTGTAGTGTGTGTGTGTGGATGTGACTATATATATGTGCGTCTGTAGTGTGTGTGTGTGGATGTGACTATATATATGTGCGTCTGTAGTGTGTGTGTGTGGATGTGACTGTATATATGTGCGTCTGTAGTGTGTGTGTGTGGCTGTGACTATATATATGTGCGTCTGTAGTGTGTGTGTGTGTGGATGTGACTGTATATATGTGCGTCTGTAGTGTGTGTGTGTGGATGTGACTATATATATGTGCGTCTGTAGTGTGTGTGGATGTGACTATATATATGTGCGTCTGTAGTGTGTGTGGATGTGACTATATATATGTGCGTCTGTAGTGTGTGTGGATGTGACTATATATATGTGCGTCTGTAGTGTGTGTGTGTGTGGATGTGACTATATATATGTGCGTCTGTAGTGTGTGTGTGTGTGGATGTGACTGTATATAACAGGTGTGCGTCTGTAGTGTGTGTGTGTGTGGATGTGACTAGTATACATGTGCGTCTGTAGTGTGTGAGTGATTGTGTGGATGTGACTATATACTATGGATCGTCTGTTAGTGGTGTGTGTGTGTGGATGTGACTATATACATGTGCGTCTGTAGTGTGTGTGTGTGGATGTGACTATATACATGTGCGTCTGTAGTGTGTGTGTGTGGATGTGACTATATACATGTGCGTCTGTAGTGTGTGTGTGTGGATGTGACTATATACATGTGCGTCTGTAGTGTGTGTGGATGTGACTATATATATGTGCGTCTGTAGTGTGTGTGGATGTGTAGTGTGTTAGGATGTGACTATATATATGTGAGTCTGTAGTGTGTGTGTGTGGATGTGACTATATACATGTGCGTCTGTAGCGTGTGTGTGTGGATGTGACTATATACATGTGGTCTGTGCTAGTGTGTTGGATGTGACTTATACATGTGCGTCTGTAGCGTGTTGTGTGGATGTGACTATATTAATGTGCGTCTGTAGGTGTGTGTGTGGAGGGACTATAACAGTGCGTTGTAGTTGTGTTGTGGATGGATTTAATACTGTGCTGTAGTTGTTTGTGGTTGGATGTGACTATATACATTGCGTCTGTTGGGTGTGGATGACTATTACATGTGCGTCTTATGTGTGGTGTGGATGTGATATATATATGGTCTGTGGTTGTGTTGGGATGTGACTATATATATGCGCGTATGTGTGGGATGTACATAAAATTGTGCGTCTGTAGTGTGTGGATGGACATATATATGTGCGTCTGTATGTGTGTGGATGGTATAATAGTGCTTGTATGTGTGTGGTTTGGGCATATAATGCGTCTGAGTTGTGTGATTTTAGTGTGTTGGATGGATATATTTGTGCTCTGTGTGGTGTGGATGTGTGTGTGTATGGATTACTTAATAGTGCATCTGTTGTGTGTGGTGTGACGTATAATGGTGTTTGGGTGTATGGATGTGATGTATATATTGTGTCTGTAGTGGTGTGGTTGTGGTGTGGTATATATGTAATTGTGTACTTGTATGTGTAATT